>JANHGL010016574.1:5445-34655 GCA_024611195.1 Ceyx melanurus
TCCAGCCAGACTCTGCTCCACTGACCACAACTCTCTGAGATCTGTTCTTTAGCCACTTCCCAATCCACCTTATTACACTGTAACTAAATGTTAGTTGTCCCTAACTCTCACCTCTCTCCAGTTTGGATCACTCCAGCCCAGCTCACACTGTCAGTACATAGAATTGTTTTAGTTGGGAGAGACCTTTAAGATCAGCAAGTCCAACTGTTAACCCCCGTAAAGCCAGCTCACCACTAATCCATGTCCTTAAGCACCTCACCTACACCTCTTTTAAATACTTGCAGGGACAGTGACTCCACCACTGGCCTGGGCAGCCTATTCCAGGGTTTTACAACCTTCTCTGTTAAGAATTTTTTCCTAATATCCAACCTAAACCTCTCCTGGCACAACCTGAGGCTGGTTGCTCTTGTACATGGTTTTACTATCCCTGAAAAAGGTCTCTTCCTGGATTTCGATTTGCACCTTTTTATCATGGAGTACCTTCAGTTCTAAGGGAGGAAAGTCTTAATCCTCTTTCTCTCAGCTGAGGACTTTATTAATGTAATTTTGCACAAGTAAGAGAGAGTGCTTTCTTCAAAAAGTAAGGCAGAAATAACCATAGTTTATCAGATTCCATAGCCTTGGTTTCAAGATCAATAATGCCATTGCTGTAACATTTTCCTCATTTTTTTTCCAACATTGAACAGTTCTGCTCTTATATTACCCCCTGATGACCATTCTCCAGTTTGACATTGTACTTCTTTTTGAAATCTCACCATTTCTTTCCCAAACTGCTTTTGCCCCAGCCTCCAGCACACAACCATCAAACTGGCTACAGTGACACTGGCTTTCTGGGTTCCAACACTGTATCAGCCCTCCCCAGATCCAATAAATCCTTCCAAGTTATTGTCTGAAGAAGAAAAAAAGTCTCTTCAGATCAAGTGCTCATTCTCATGAATTTGTTTAAATCTTTTACTCTCAAAAAGCACTTAGTGCAGAAGTCAGTGGATGTGAATGAGCATGTCCATTTGCTGTCATAGCATGGAACAAGGTAGCCCACATCCCTCCCACATTTCTAAATAAATAACCCTGATGTCTTTGATTAATATAATTACTTTGCCTTCCTTATTCAAAAGAATATATTTTTTACCAGTGGAAATCTAGAGCAAGTTTTAAGACAACAGGTTTCCCTCCTCAGGATTAAACAAGCAACCACCCACACAGAAAGGATTTCTCTGAAGAGTTGTAGCCAGGGCTAAAGGAACACCAAGAAGGTATTTACATACTACAGGTTTTCTGGATGTGAATGTGGGCTATACCCAAAACCAGCTGAATCCAACGTACCCTGCCAGCAGACCCTGGGCAGTCTTACACTGGTAACTTACCTGCTTCTAAGATCAAGTCAGACCCAGAAAGTAATTGATTCCTTGTGCATTAAAATAAACTCAGACCTTGATAATAAGAAGAATCAAAGACTTTCTGAACAGCCTGGAGGGATCTGGAACCCTTTTCCCAAAACAGAACTAAATACAGTCCTAAAAATATTTAGATTTTTTAAAAGGCCAGATTTTTTATACAAACAATCTGTGGGAGCCAGTTCTTGTGTGTCTTTGATCTAATCAGTTGGACAATAAATAGTAAGAGTTTGAACTAACTTTAATGGAATTATAGTGAATTATTTTTTCATTATACTCAGATTTATTGTTCTACTGTAAGTTATCTGCTTTCATATATAAAAAATTCACTGGAACAGAAGAGCAAACCCTAATACCTTTATAAGCAGCTCAACTAGTTCTTACAGAGATGTTTTAGGGTTTTAATTCAGTTATTTTGTAGGGTGCACAAGCAGATCTAAAAATAGATATGTTTCAGAATGTTTCTTCATGTTCAGACCAATCCTTTAACCTCAGTGAAAATTTTCGATGAGAAAACCGTACTTGGTTTTTCCATGTATATTCTTTACAAGGATCTGTAATTAAAGAGAGAGGGAAGCAATTTTAGGTGCTTACCTTTGAAACATGCAATTACAACATTTATGGGAGAACAGAGAGAATCCATGCCCTTGAGTGAAAAAGACAAGCAAAATAAGGGGGGTTTAATGGCTGTGAGTTTATCTTGGTTTCCTTCTACAACAGGATTTTTGCCTTGTGGTACTTGTGTGGACAGTAGCACCTGGTCAGGCAGTAGTACTGCAGGCCCTAGGCTGTTTTTCAAGATGCACCTCAGCTGGGTAAGAAGAGCACGCCTGATTTATAGGCTGTAAAAGCCACTAGAAAAAAGGGTAACTTGGTTTTGATTATGTTCCTAATAGCAGAAGGTGCTGGCTAATCCTTGCAACACTTGCATGAGATGACTTGTACAAGCCACAAAAAGCCCAAGGCCATTTCAGAAGAGCCTAATTTGCCCCAGAAAGACCAAAGGACCAGCATGACTTCAGCACTCCCACACACCACAGTGCCTGCCTGCTCAGGCTTTGCACCCACTGCAGACCTCAAAAGTTCATTTTAGACTTGACTGCTCCAAAGAAGTTGCAGTATGGGGATGTCTCCTGTGGTAGGCAATACCAGGAAGAAGTCTGTAAACGATATAGATTGTTTTCTCCCGAATATGATCACTCCTGTAGCTTCACCCGAGACTTCAATGTAATTAACTTAGACAGGACAATACATGCAGCAGCACAGGGCATTACTAGCACTGCAAAGCACATGTAGACCCATGCACACCACAGATCACAATAAAATATGCTACTTAATATTTAAAGCATCAAAAGATAATTAAAAAAACCCAAACCAACACATTGTTTAAGTAACTTGACCCACGCCTATTTAGTAGACTGTGTACTTTCCCTGGGGAAACATTACTAGATACAAGAAGTGGTTTAGCAATCCATTTATCTTAATTCTTTACCTCATTCACCAGAAGCATGAAAACAGTAAAGGAACCAACTGCTAACACCCTGCCCTCCAAAAGGACAAATTCCTATGTATCCTCTCTTGTTCCTCCAGTGCTGCCCATACTCCTTCCTGATTTGTCACCAGCCCAGACAATCCCCATTCCTGTCAGCAAAAGACTTTAAAACCCAAAGCAATCAAATTTATTATTCCCACAGCTAAAGGCAATAATATCACAGAAGGCCTCTAAGATTGTTTCCATCAGAGTTCAGGCAGAAGAACCAAGGTTGGGAAGGATGCTCTTTAGACAAAGTTTCTCCAGGAATTGAAAAACTGGTGATTTAAAAAGCAAATAATGATTTATTATTTCTAATTTTACATGTTCCAATATGAAAATTATGTCAATGGAAGTGTTTTCAAAAGGCTAGGCAAGCAAAGGAAACTGAACAAGAAGCAGCAATATAAGATAATTATATAAAAGAAAGCAGATTATTTTAAAAAATAGACTATTTAGTTGGACTAACACTTCTAAAGGCTGGCTTCCAGCCCTTAACCCAAAATAGCCTTGAACCTGAATAAAACTCGTACAGCTTCACATTCAGAGCAGTCTCATTCAACACAAAGGTAGAGACCAGTTGAAAAAAAGAGAGATACTGATCTATTTACCCAGATTCAAAACACTCTGGGAGTGTACTGATGAAGAAAGATACCCTGAGGATCATTGCACACTCAGAATAAATGTGGAATGTCAACAGCAAATATAAATGTAAGGGATCCTTATGCTGCCTTGCACAATGGTGAATTTCAGTCTTTCAAAGGCAACATTTTGAGGAAATCTGCTTACATATCACAAATCTCCAGAGATTCCTGCATACATCACAAGTGCAACTGGTTAGTGGTAACTTGTATAAACACCTTCTTTCTAACATCTGATGGCACAGTTTGTACATGGAATAAGCATTTCAAAGATAGCAGAGGGAGGAGGGGTGTTTATTTTTCTGTTAGAGAAGCATCTACTGATTAGAATGGGGACTTGGCATACTACAGAACACAAACCACATTACATAAGATGACAGTTTATAGCGATTAACAGCGTATCAGTTACTTCTTAAAATGGAAACCAGAAAGTTTAATGGAAGCTGGAATCACTCATCCAAAATCTTTCTGTTTATGAACAATGCAGCACAACTGTAACAGCACACTTGGCCAGCCTGCAAGTTTCTAAACAAGCTGTTAATACATTTATTGAGATTGCATCATGATTGATTATTAATTAATTTCCTATGTGACTGAATCAATATTCAAAGTCTAAACTTAAAGTTCCCTGTTAATTACGCCGGAAGATGAATGATCTTATAGGTTGGCTTTGTTGAAACCAGTTGTACCATCTGTCAGAGATTAATTAGGAAAATATTTATAAGCACAAATGAATTTGTCACATTTACTAAAGAAAAAATGACTTGGCTGATTAAAATTATTTTCTAATGCATATAAATAATAAATATGACAATAACCTCCTGAACTAGACATGAAATTTCAATTCAAAATAAGGAAAGAGACAGAAGTATGATTGCAGAGCTCTAGTCAATTTTAATGTATGGCCTCATCAGGGAAAGGTACTAAAGGAGATTCTTCTTGAAACTGTTTAACTTGCTTTGTGTTTTCTTTGTTAAATCTACAGCTATTCAGGTCCTTTTCATAAGGTTCTTTCTAACTATTCAAATAATTTCAATTCCGGCAGTAACTGATCAGTCAATATATATTTGCACATATAGAGAAATAAAAGGATTGGTAGCTTTATAAAATAAAACATAGGGACCATTTGGACAGACAGAGCACTAAACATTAATATTTTGCCTGGAGTCTAAAAAAATGCAGGTACCAAGGATGGACCTTGGCACTGAAGTGCATGTTAAGATAACCAGGCTGTTCTTTCTAAAAAATGATTGGAAATTTTGCTTTATCTTTTTTTAATGCAGCTATTAATTATAACTTACAATTCATATTGCATTAGCCCCTAGCAGATTTGTCTGCTCTTACACAGAACTTTTTAGATTAAGTCAGTTGTAAAGGTTTTTCTAACAATCACATGAAGAATTTTAAATTATGTTCTCAATTTCATACAAATTCATCTTCTAATTTTCCACTGGGTTAGTCTTAGGGCATTTGCTTTACAGAATAAGGTATTCTGAAACCTTACATTCCATGCTGCTTTAAAGACCTGACAGAAAAAAAAAAAAAACACCACCACCTCTACCCTGTTTGTGTTTCATTTCCTTCAGAATACACAGGCTTATATCAAGCTGTACATGGCATTGAACACCTGCTAGGGCAACAGCTTGGGAGGCACATCAGCGCTGATTGTGCTCCAAGGAGCTGAACTCCAGGTAGGTAATAAATGTAACCAGGAGCAGACACTGCAGAAGCTGCATTAGTTCACATCACACCAGACTCTCACATTGAATACCAACAGGGCCCCCAAGCTAGAAGGAGTGTCAGGGTTACTCAGGAGCAATAAGCGACATCACATCTTGAAAAATATTGAAATAAATAAACCTGAGAGCTGCCTTTCCCAAACTATTTGCTTCCAGGCTCTGCCTCTCTTGGAGCACCTTCTGGACAGCAGTACTGACATGCTGCAAGTAGTACCATCAAGACCGGCCGCATTGGCTGCCTTTCCCCACTCTCCTCCCCCATTAGCAGCACTGCTGCTGCTCTGCCGTTGAGATGAGCGGGGTCGACAGCAAAGGCACAGCCAACATTGCTATTCAGCTAGCTGAAAACGTCTTACAGTTATTGGGGAATAACATTTACAAAACACTTCAAGGCCTGTAAGTCCCATCACTTCAACTGCCTCACTAAATTCACCTCTGCTGGCTTTTATACATTGTGTGGCAAATTTGGGCTGCAGCAACAACAGGTCTCAGATACACATTTCCAAGCAGCTGGAATTTGGCGATAAGAAAAAGTGAAAACAAGGAGCACTCTGTACACACAACACACACACAGAATGGGATGGTCAGAAAGTACAAGAGCTAGAGATATCTCAAGTGGGAATGAATGTGGGAATAGAAATGAATTAACACAAGAAGGGAGGCAAACAGAACAGAGGCACTTCTGTAGGAAGGGAAAGGAAAGGAGTTTGTTTTGGTCATAATAATGAATTTTTTATGTGCTCTGAGGCAAATGTTAATGGTGAAACCTGTAACAGGCAACTCGGGCCAGCTGAGGCAGCATGAAAGAGAAGATGTGTTCCTTTCTTCTTGTCCTCAGAACCATCACGCTGCTCTCAACCTCAGTGACCATTTACAGAAGTACTGGTAATAAGGTATAAATTGTCATCCCGTCGGCAATCCTGCCAGCACGCCAGCTAATGAAAGCCTAAACAACAGGAGGACCCTCAATGATGTTAACGACAACATGTTCACTCTCTCGTCCAAAGAGGTGATGTTCATTACTGCTCTTGATCTGGGGGGTGGACTTGGAGAACACTGTGCATTAGCAAGCATGAGAACAGATGGACGAGAAGAAAAAAAGTGATTATGTCTGCCTAGATTTTATTCTAGCTCTGTCCTCAGCACAGTATAGGACAACTTCAGGGGTAATACTGTGAAGAATCTGCCCTTCCTTTTTCCAAGTGCAGAAAAAAAGTTTAAAAACAGGGCTTCATTTGGAATTTTCACAATGGAATTTTCTCTTTTCCTTCTGCTGACTTATTTTCTGCAGCAATCTGCTCTACTGCCTTCTCAGTAATAATCAAAAGGCACCATTTTTCCCCCCTGAGAAACAGAATGAATGAAGTCTGGCTCCTGATTCATCTGTATCCTCTGACCCTCGCACCTCTGCTTTTTACCATTTCCATTCTTTCTTCAGCTCTCGCCTGACACTTCCACTAGACCAAGACCAGCCTTCAGGTATACAAGGATTGGCCAGGCTGTGAATTATCTCTTCCTCAGCAGAAGCACAAATATACATCTGTCCATTCTCCCCATTGCAAATTTTGAATTTAAACAAACAGACAAAAAACCTCAGTAAGATACTCTTTTCTAATTGCAATTGGCCTATACTCAAAATTTATGAGAGGAAAAGAGGAGGAAACTTACAAACTGCACAATCATATAGTCTTATTTCCCAAGAAAACCTGCCTAAAAATCTTATATATAACACACCAGATTTACACACCAGCATGGACTCAGGTTACTGTTTCTCAACAAAAAATAAGACTAGAAAATAGAAAGATAACATAAGCAAAATGTACAGGGCATACACATGCTCTGTATGAGTGATATTAAATCAGAGCTGAATCCACAGAGATGAACAGCAAGACCAACAGGAAAATTTTAAAAATAACTAAATATCTAGTGGCCAGACTACAAAGTTTATCTTCTGCTTTCAAAGCAAACTTCAAAAACTTGAGCAAAATCGTATCAGATAGTACCTTAGAGTTAACAGAAATTTGCTGGATTTCTCTTGCACTAACCATAATTCAGGATCTGGTTTAAATGGTTCATCAACAATCAATTTGATGAGCAGTAGAGGGAAGTCCCAAATCTTAGCAGTAGGATAGCAAGGTCATTCATAACTTTTGTACTGATCAGTCTGATCCTTCAGATCAGTTCTCAGTAGCTTGAAAGATGCAGAGGTTAACATACAGCCAATGAAAACATATAACAGCCTTAAAGTACCTTGATAGTCCATTGACAAAAAAAAACCAAACACAACAGAACAACTTTGGGTTTTTTTCACAAAACAATACAAGCTTAATTCAAGAATCAACCCAAGGAAATAATTTACAAGGTCCACATTTTTCTACCGTCTTACCTGGAAAAAAAAAATAAATAAATTGAGACTTTAAAATACTTCAGGTATTAGGTGTTTTGTTTATAATTTAGGATCACATGTACACAGACAACTCTACATTTGTGAAGGTGGTAATTTAAGAAGATTACTTATTTGAATAAAGCTAATCACAGCCATTAAAAAAAGTTTCATGCTTTGTGACTTATCTCATGCTTTATGTTGCACTGGAAAACGCTAAAAGGCTTTGCCTTTTGTGCTAATCCTTAATTACAAGAAGCTGCCTTTAGCTGTATAACTCCTGTGCATGCACATTTACAGCAGGAGGCCTGGGCACTTCTCCCGCCCACTGAGATCAGCTCAGGCACACCCCTCAGAACTGGAGTAGCACTACTGCAGACATGCAGCATGGAGCTTTTCTTGTTAAAACGTGGTTCCTCTCTGTTGTAGTTAAGACTTCTTTTTCCTACTATTAATAATCCATCACAGAAATCCAAAATACATATGTGTGTTCTCAGAGAAGTGCTCATTGATACCCCCTTGTCAACCAGCTTTACCCCCATTGCAAACTCCAGCAATTTCCTTAGACTTTGTAAAGTATTTATTTATAATAAAATATTTGTAAAAAAAAAAAGGCAGTCTCAGAATACAAACACATACAGAGGGAAGTGTTGCTCCAAATATATTACTGCCAGGTGGAATTCTACCTTCTTTTTGGCAAGTAATCAAAATGCATTCAGAGTTACTCCACTTGCAATCATAATAAATTCCAGTGGTCCAACCAACAACAGATTTTCTCTATATGTTTTTCTGAATAAAACCCAGATGAAACCCCCATGCAGCATCATGAGAAACAATTCGAAACAAAGAAATGTATTAAAACAAAAATCTCATGGTTACTCTAAAATCCAGGTAATTACTGTAACTAAGATGGCGCATTAGAAAGAGTAATGAATTTATTAAAAATAAACCATGGCTGGCACCATTCTCATTGATTGCAAAATTTGCTCTGGTTGCCAAACCAGTGAAAGCTACACGTGCAGATGGCTAACTCCTGGAGGATCTAGAAGCCACATGGCAAGTGAGGCACTCCAGATTGTGCCCTGGTGCACAGCTTCAACTGGTGCACAACTTCAACTTCATTTTGGCCACAAGAAGGACAGTTTCAAGTGTACCACTGGTGTACTCAAGTGCCACCACAATATAAATTCCTACAGAAAAGAACACTAAATAGAGCGAGTAACACTCAGTGAAACCCAGATAAATAAGAAAAAAAAAATCCTGCTAAAATCCTGGACTCTGTCAAAAATGGGCAGGACTTGCCAATTGCACTTCAGTTAGAGAACAATCCAATCCAAAAATTAACTAAAGAAGTCAAAATAAAACTCCATGAATCCCAGGATTGTTGTATGATAAAAACACCATCTCCCTGAGCAGAGACAGCAAATACCATAAATGCAAGAGAATGACAGCCCTTGTTCATTCTTTCTGTTGTCTTCCCAGCTTATGGGACCATGTTTTTATTCACTGCATCGTTTAAATGCGTCCACTGGTGGGACCCCATGGAAAGCAATAGAAAACATGACTCAATCTTCTTTGGAAGAGGAAAAACAAAAGGTAGTCCAAGTTTCTGCCCTTTTGGAAAAGCAGTCTCTTCCCTTCAACATCATATGTTTGTACAGACATGTTTGAGAAGCCATAAAGCTTATGGAGTCCTTCAAGAAACAAAGCAGAGACTCTGCTAAGATTCAGAAGCCTGACTTCAAGAAAGGCAGGTATTTTGAAGTTGAACTCAGGGCATTTCGCTTTCTCACAAATAATACATATTCCTCTTTTTCATTTTGTTCTGCTACTTCTAATTTAATGGAGAAAATTAAGCAGGAATTTTAGCCAAGTTCCTGCTGTTCTGTTCAAATCTATTTTCATCAGATTATCACTTCCAGCAGTGATAGAAATATTAATGATCTTTTAAAGGGAGTGTTGTATTTAAATATTTCAAAACTATTGGTTTGTTTGTGTCAATGAGAAGGAAACATATTGACTGGAAGCTGCAGCTAATGCTGCCTTTTATAAATCTCCTGTCAGGCAAAGAATGGCTCTCCTCAGATTCCAATATGATGTAGAGGCTCTAAAGCAAACACTCCTATTGCCAAGTGGCTCAAAGGGAACTGCCATCGCAGTATCATGGGCTGAATAGTGGGATTTTAGTTTATCTTCCCCACCATAGAAGCTGAGCAAAAAGAGGAGATGGCTCAGAATGCTTCAAGTAAAGTCGATTGATTTACTGAAATGCCAGAAACTCCAGATAAGCAGACCCACTACACTGAAGTTTACAGACAGTTTAATTAGGTGACAGCACAGTAGAGACTGCATTTGAAAGCTGCTCTCACAGTACTTGGGCTCTTGCTTCGATGCAGACTTGCATATAAGTGTATAGTGCAGGAGAATGCACAGGTTACACAGCCTTCTGGCTTCAGCATCTGTGTAGCCTTCAAGGACATATCCAGCTACCTAGTGCAAAAACGATATAAGGACTACAGCTACAATTGAAAATATAAACATAAGGAAAGATACATTAGCATGGTGTAAACATTCCAAGCTGCATAGTAGGTGAAGCAAGGAAACAAATCAGCAACACACACTAATTTACCTAATTTAATCCCTTATTATGATTTGGTTCTGATTAATTTCTGTGACTTTTAGCCCTGTTAGCACAAGTTCAGCGAGCACTTCGGGAATTAAACAGCATACCACACTTCACAATTTTTATATTTTTTCCAAATATTCTGACTTACAAAGTCTTTCAAGAACCTGCAGAAACAGGTTAGAGATAGTGCTGCCCTGTGCCTGTGAATGGATTCATAATTTACAAAAAGGTGTTTTTACAGGGTTTATACAACCACAGAGACTGCAGTAGTTCGGATACAATACCACTCAGGTGCCCTGGCTGTGTGTATTCTGCAAGATGTAGTGCTGCTTGTCACAGGGAAAAACTGCTCATCTCAAATGGTTTAAATCAAATCAGGATTGAAGTGGTTTATTGATTTGTTAATGACATATAATTAACCAGCAATCAGTGAACTATACATTCAGGACCGGTATCAGCAAAACTAAAAGACAAACCACATTGCTGGACTATTCCAAAATGTTAGAAAGTACAAGCATATTCTTAGCTACTTCAAGCTAAACCCTAACGAGCCTATGCTGGTGTGCACAGCCGTGCAGGCGAACACTCTCTCTGGTGATCCAGTCACAGGATCCCCAGTCCTGCCTGTCCACAATGCTGCCCTCAGCAGCAAATGAGTTTAGGCTCTGCTGGTGGGTACACACTCAAGTGCCCCATCCCACCAGCTGCTGCTATCCAAGCTGTTTTGCCTGGCATGAGCCATGAGAGGTACCCATGATACTGTCCCTGCATTTCACAGGTAGAAGAGTTCAAGTTTTAAAGCTCTGACCTAAATTCATCAGAAAAAGTTGTCTCCTGGGATTTCAGACCACTGGGTTGATCAAAGCCTCCCTCCCTCTCCACCTGCATGTGGGCGCTGCAAAGCAGGTTTCCCCAGTTCTCCTAAACATGCAGGCTCCACTCAGTACTGCTTCTGGAAGAAACACTTCCATCCCGTCTCTACCAGACATCTTCCCCTGTGACTAAAATAGCCGAGTTCACAAAGCAGCATTTTGGGAGTTTGGCAACATGAATCTTCTCCAGGCATTTATTTTCACTGTATTCATGAGAACCATTTTATTTGCCATTGAAACTGTGAGGACAGGTAATGCTGAAATTAGTCATGGGTCTCAGCAGCACACACAGACACCATAGGACACGGCAAGGCTGTTTCCTGAGCAAACCATTTGAACACACAGAAGAACCTGAACATCTTGAGGTTGTAGAGGTTCAGTCAGGAGGTACCTTGCTTTGTAATAAGCAGGAACACTGTAGTCAGAGTCATAGCCCGGGCAGCCTCCCCACTGACCACACTGCAGAGCAGCACCTCCCAAGGAGCCGTCTCAGAGAGGCTTGGAGCTGAGCTCTGGTAGAAGTGCTAACACCAGGCACTTTCTAAGAGGCACCTGCACATCATTTTGCAAAGCAAAAAGGAAATGGGATTTGCAAAATGCTGCGATTGCTTTAAAAACTACAAGACAGTAAATCTGCAGTTCTTTGTGCAGATTTTTCCCATGCTGTTTCTTTTACTCATTCAGGCACCTGCAAAACTACCACAAACACAAGTATTCCCTGCACACAGCAGTTATTATGAAAAATCCTACAATCTAATAAGTGATTTCTTTTTTTATGGAGTTTATTCACAGTGAGCTAATGGATTCAACAAATGAAATTCTGTTCATAGCTCTCCAGGAGCAATAGTTTTGATTACAAATTAAAGTAATTTGGTCACTTTCTATTCCCTGTGTTCCTTTCGTAGGCAATCTTCAAAATACATTTTCTGAATACATCTTACCATTCTGGTGAACACTTCTATTTCCTGTGCCAAAGCCCCACAGGAAGCAAAGGAATAATAATTAAAATATATACTTGTCTGAATTTTTAATTAATAACATGCTCTGCTTGTTCCCTTTGTTTTATTGACAAATACTTCAGGCATATTCATTAAAAGGTTCAAGGAATCCTGTCACAGACACATTACACACATCTGCCGTTCCCTGAGGACATACCTCCTACCAGTCACGCAGAATCCTGATCTCTGGTTGATGTGCCACCAGCCATCTTTTTTGCTGTTGAGCAGTCTGACAGGGAGAGGACTGATGTCCAATTTAAGTTGCGGACAAGTCAGAAATCCCCAGGAACTAAGGAGTGTCCTTCCAGAAAATCTCTGTACCATCTGAGCTCAAAGTATAACGGACCCAGAAATCTAACAAGGCTTAGGTTTTAAAGCAGCATCACGTTTTCAAAAGGGCACGCCACTCAAGGAATAATCTGGTTTCTGGTTCAAGTTTTCAGAAGAATATCTGCTCTGCTGCTGGACACTTTCTGAAGAAGATTAAAATAAACCTTCATCCTCCGCTACAGGCTCTGGTTACCAGTTTCTGATTTATTATCCATTTATTTGGAGCAGAGGAATTGCCTCTAGTCCTCTTATTCTCATCCCAGCTGCCTACCCTCTCTATATATGTGGATGGCAGAAATGGCTCCATGTTCTTTCAAGATGGGGCAATCTTTTTAACCTTGATGGGTTTAAGTGACAGGAGGGAAGCACTGCTGCAGCAGCTAACAGTTTCTTTCTTGCCTTTATTGCTTTCCAGGACTGTAAATCTACCAATGTCTAACCTAGTTTCCCCAACTTCTGGTTCACAAAAACCTCATATTCAGCTTCAGACCTCACTTTGGCCTATCAAAAAGAAACGCATACTACTCCAGAAAAAACAACCCTGCTTATTATCTACACTAACAAAAATTCAGTTTTCAGTTAAGTTTCATTTTGTGTGGGCAGAGCTGTACACCCCAATATAACCTCTGCATTCACAGTGCAAAAACATTTAGGTCTTCAAAGCAGAGCAAATAATAGTGAAATATTTCACTCGAGGGTTTTTGAAAGTAGAAAATAAATGTAATAAAATAGAGGAAATCTCTGAAAGCCTGCAGCCCTAAAATACCAGTGTAGCTTTCAGTGCAGTCCACTGGCTGCAGGGGAGCAGCTCTACGAGAGCTGGCATCAGCAGGGTCCCTCTCCTATGGAAGGAGGAGAGCTTATTCTGTGTGTTTTTCATCTACTTTAGGAGGTTTGTCCCTTCATTAAAAAGTGCATTTAAGCTTGTGCACCTTGTTACGCAGCAGAACAACTTTAATTAGAAAAAAATTTTAAAAGTGAAACACCTTCCTTAGGAAAATCTGTTCCTCGTGGCCTTACCTTTGGCACATAGCTTGAAAGAAAAGCTATGGGAAGTGTACTGCTGTTTTGTAGACAGGAATTTTGGTAGCCCCAGATATCCAGCAAGTGCCCTCTCCCCCAGCCTCAATGGCAGAAGGGAGACAAGAAAGTCGGCACCTCAACCAGAGAAGAATGGTGGTTGAGCCCACTGGAGCTGCTAGAAGATAGCAGTGGAGCTGAGGGTGTCCATGTGAATATCTTCTTTGTGACTAAAAAGAAAAAGCTGGAAGAGCATTGCCTTCAGCTTGTAGCATTGCAGGCTTTTCTCCTGGGCTTAGAGGCAGCAAGGTAAGGGCACAGAAGCTGTTTCACCATCAGAAGCACCAACACAACCAAGCTTTGAATCACAGAATTGGGTTGGACGTCTAAAGGCCACCTAGTCCAACTCCCCTGCAGTGAGCAGGGACATCCTCAACTAGATGAGGTTGCTCAGAGACTCATCAAGCCCAACCTTGAATATCTCCAGGGATGGGGCCTCAGCCACCTCCCTGGGCAACCTGTTCCCATGTTCCACCACCCTCACAGTAGAGAGCTTCTTCCAAACATCCAAACACCCTTCTCTAGTTTAAAAACATTGCCTCTTGTCCTACTGCTACATGCCCTTGTAAACAGTCCTTCTCCAGCTTTCTTGGAGGCCTTTTGCAGTAGCCAAGCCAAAGTTACCCTTAGCATCTGGAGGTAGACTTGTAAGATGCATCTGAGACTTCACTGTCAACTGGTAATAAGCAGCAAGTGAAGCTAATCAGGAAGGTGGGAAAGTGTATGTCAAAAGGCACACCACAGTCTTTTCTTCACATGATAACATAAGAATCGTGCTGAGACCAAATTCATAATCTGTATCCATTCCTAGTGCAGAAGTGAATTCCCATCTGCCTGGAAAATGCTGTGTCAGCATGCCCAAAGAGCAGGTGAGCCACTAGACATCTGACCCTGGAGTTACAGGAAGGGGGAGAAGGTGTTATTTACTGCTGCCAATATAGCACTGTTTTATTGCTGTTAACTCCGTGTGGCTTTCCCTCTGCAAGAACATTTTGTTTGCCTTCCCACAGCATCAGTACTCATGAGAAGAGAATATTTGCTTAGAGTTTTAGGGGATTAACAGTATGAACAAGGTCTCCAGGCAGACACCAACCAGTATGCTTTGAGAGGAGCCCTGGAGGTATCTGAACCTTGCTACAGCTTCCACACCATCTGATGGGAGTTTTACCAGAGTAACAGACTGGTTATTGTCCCAGCAACCTGAATTCACATTAAGAATAATGCTTCTCCTTGTACTTGAATGTGTGTGCTTTGTATTTTCGCTCATGTCTATCGTAAAGGGATAATTTTAGGTGGTAGTTGCCAACAGCTGGTCAATACCTCACTTGAGGAAACACTGTATTCATTTGTGAAATAATTGTGCCTTGCATACTGGACTGAGATCCTGAGAAAAACTGCCATGTGTTGAAGCTAAGTCCTGTAATGAAGTGCATTTTTCAAAACCTTAGGTCACATACTATCAATATGCAGTGCCATTTAGCTAAAGATGCCATTTCTCTGGAACTTAGATAAAACACGATCAATAAGATCACTGCTGCAATAATATCCTTTGTGCTGATGAAATGAGAAAGTGTATTTTAAAGGTAAATTGTAAGTAGAAAACCAATTATGAGCAGAGAAACCAAATTTCTAACTTGTTGGACTGATATAACCCTGCAGCCATCAACATACAGTGCAAGCCTGATGAATGAACAATGCCAAGTGAGTCAAGATGCAATAAATATTATTAATCCAGTGTCACAGAAACTGGATTGCCTCACTCCCCTCTCATTCCTGATGCACAAACTGCCAGCAAATCCCCAGGTCGCTTCTACCTAAGTTATGATGGCAGCTAAGGATCCACTAAAAGCCTGCACACAGCACCACTGGTATTTCATGAGGTGGAGGGGCCGGGGGGGGGTGGGGCTGGCATCCAAAGTTCAAACCCTGCAGCATTGCTGAGACAGTTTAGTCCTGGTGATCAGCACTAAAGCATTTCTCACAGTAGAGTTAGGTATTAAGAACTTGGTTTGAAATAAGTTCATTTTTAATTGGTACATAAACCAACTATTTGTACTCAGGTTGCAAAGCTGCACAAATATTTGTTACAGGAGAACTCTATGTGTTTTTTATTATTACCTGAAGAGTTGCAGGGCACCATCTTACATCATCAAGTGAGAAGAGCTGCAGCACAAGGACCAGAGCAGGCCAGAGAGCCCACAGGCAAGTGAACAAGCAGTGTTCTTAGTAAACCACAAGAGGAAAGTGAGGCTCACCAGGCAGCCTGCTAAGCAACATCACTCTCAATGAAATACATATCTGAAAGTGATGCACATTGTTACACATCTGCCTGTCAGGTACACTGCAGGCTGACCAAAGCCATGGGAAGTTTTCTGTAATTTCATATAACCTGCCCCTAACTTTTACTGGGTTTAGAAGAATGGGATTTTGTCCCTTCAATGCAACCTTGGAAAAGACTTGGAGTAGAAGGAAAGAGATCTTACTTAAGGTTTGAGTCAAATCACATGAAAATTTGTTGTCTGAGGAGGAAGACATCTACCAAAGAAAGGAAGAGACATTGAAACAAAGAACCACACTGTTTTTATACAGCTCTTATAAACCAGACCTTGATCCAACTTCAAAGCTTCTAGACTCTTCTGGAATTTGAGTGAATAAACAATTACAACAACTGCCGAAGCTTTCAGTAAATCACAGCACTCCATCAGTCATGCAGTCCATCAGTTAAAAGTGACATGAGACATACAAAAGGCACCAGGATAAACCATGACTCCAAAAAATAAATTTTAATCCCTCTTCCTATTCAAACAGGGGGCAGGAAGGTTAGGTATAAGAAGTCACATAAATTAAACCTCGGAGGCTGAGGAAGGGAACAAAATCACTACATTCCTGGCCTCTAAAGCTAAAGGCAGCACTGTGATTATATAATTAAACTGTCTCACCTTGTGCAGTCAAGCTAAATTTCAACAGGAGCAATTAATCTTCATGTGGTCTTTTATACCCTGTCCTATCTGTACTTTCAGCCAAAGTAAAACATTTCCTCATGTTGCTCTTCCTTTCCGAAAGGTATAAATATGAGGAAAGAATAACTCATTTAAATTAAATCAATGCCATTTACAAGGTTGCTATTCAAACATAAGGATTTGTCCTTGTGAGAGTTTTCACACACATTTGTAGAGCTTAATGTGGGATGAGAAACAGTTTGCTCTTCCTGAAAAAGCATTGAAAATTTCAAAAGATTTCCTATATCAAGTCAGAACAAGTCTTAACCTCTGGGTTTTTTTCCATAAAGAAACAAAAAGTAGGTGGAGAGCAGGAGTTTATCAACAGTTCAGAGCTTAAGGTCTCACTGATCATGTGGGATATCAGACCTAAGCCCCCTTACTGAATTGGGTAGACAATAGACTCCAAGCTTGGACTCAGACAAGATGATATTTTCATTTTTATTTCCAGACTAAGAAACTTGTCCTGATGTAAGACATTCTGCAAAAAGCTTTGGCTTTTTAGACTTCAGGTATTTTTGAAAAACATCTATTCTGCCAAGTTCCTGCCTGACTGATTAAGCCACAGGAACTGATGCTCCACCAACACAACATGCTGGACAACATAACAGACAAAACCATCACAAATCCCAAGGGCTTGTTCCATTGACATTCCAACAGCACCAGCAACTCCTGCACTGCCCTCACTCTCACACATTAACAGCAAACAAGACAGGACACCAAATGGCCTGAGGCAAACCCAGGTTCAATTATCACATGCTAAGGGAAGGACACGGTGCTGAACCTCAGCTACAATACCAAGCCAAACTTGATACAAATACAAGTTTCAAATCAAAATTTGGACCTGACTCTGGATTACAAACACTTGGATCATTTCCTTATGAAGTGCCACAGCTTCGTGTCAAATAAGCCCACTTCCAGAAAGACTGAGATCATCTTTTGTACCATGACGGTACTAACAGAAAGTGAATCATGAGGAACTCAAAGGAAAGAGGTTGTGCACGTATTGCACCAGCCAGCAGGAGCCTGCTGGAATGCAGAGCACACCACTGCAAGCTACCACGCTCTCACCTATCTAGCCTGCACCAAGGCTGGGTGTTTATTTTCCCTGGCTGAAGATACAGTTCAGATTTGAATGACATGAGGTCAGCTGATGGTGGCAGCCACAGGAAAAAAGGGGGGGGGGGGGGGGGGGGGGGATGTGAAGGGGAAGCCTTACAGACAGTGTAGAACACTGTGTGTAATGGGTGAGATTCCAGAGTGTGCTGCCCTGGAAAGACACTTTCAAGTGAACATAAAAATCCTTGAAGTGCTGATCCCAAGGTGCACAGCTGCAGTAAGAAGGCAAACAGTGTTGCTGCCAGAGAGCTGCAGTGTCAATAAGGGATATCTGCTGCTGGGAGCAGCAGCCCAGTCTGCTCAGTGTATCTTTGACAGCAAATAGCCCCTCTTACTGGGATATGAGGGAGATGAATCCAACTGGCACCATAAATCTTGGAGGTGTTGGTAAGTGTAAGACGATTAGGAGCCTTTTCACTGCAGAAAGGAGACAGTTTTATTACTTCTTTTAAAGTGTTTTGGATTTTTTTTTTCCCTCAGTGCTATAGGTGCCTGTTTTGAAACCATTTCATTTAAATACATCAATAAGCAGACATAATCTCACCAGGACAAGTCATCTGAGGTTTGGAGCAGGCTCTTTTGCACAGCCATGATCCAAGGCAGCTGTGTGCTAGCTTGAAATAATTCAAAGTAGGATTTGGGGTGTTCCCCCACACTGCAGAGTGCACACTCAGGCTTCCAAGCAGCTGCCCAGGCAGTGTTGCAAAAGACCTGCTTGGTAGGTGATAATTAACAGTTCCAAATGGTGCGTTCCCTCATCCTCTGCTAATCTTGGCCTCCAGCATCCCTCATTTACCAAATCCAGTGGTAATCTTTTGGATGAAAGTGATGTCTCTTGGACTAAGTGCTCTGGGGTATGCGTGTGGCTCTCCAGGCATCCCAGAACAGCGATGCAGAAGGTGGGTGGGATGGGAAGTGTTTGGATGTCAGTGCATCAGCTTTTGCAAACAACTGCAGAGTTGGCATTTGAATCTTTCTTGGGAAAATCTGATTTTCAAACTTCATTCTCCTCTACCTCCAAATTCTAATACAGTGTCAAAAAAACAGCTTTGCCCTTCCCATTGGTAAGGAAGATAAGACACTGCAAAGGAGCTGGCCAGGCACCTCCTGTGCCAAGGGGTGCTTTTCCTGGGCTTGTGTTGGTGGTTGGTCTTGAAAAATCTATGTCCATGCCCCTTCAATGGACAGCTCTCTTAGAACCTTTAACCACAGCAGCTGGACTCTGTTTTCTAACACATTCTTCACCACTGTCTCTGAGCACTTAGTTTGCATCGGTAACTTCAGAGCTCCTGCTAATGCCCAGATCAAGTTTTCCAGTGATTTTTCCCAAAAGGAATCCTGTTTTCCTATACCAGTCAGGGATTTCACTGCAGATCAACACCCAACCCCTGCCCTGCACCCCCATTGGAGGAGAAGGTTTATTCATATTTTGTTACTACTTTCAGCAGTACCTGGGCTGGCTCACACCCCACACATGAAGAGTGAGGGTTTGTTCATAGATCCAAACTACAAATGTATCGCTATCTGTTTAAATTCTCTCTGCCTTGCCCTGGGAAGTCTCTGGTGGAACTGTTTCATATGAAATCTGTGCCATGGTTCTTAGCTTCTCACCCACCTCTCCGTGTTACAGCTTTGCACTCAACTCAGATGCAAAGCTGTTATTTAGTCACCTATCAATGAAGAGAAGTCTAATGTGCTATGCTGAGGGTTTCACTGCTGCCTTTGATTCCTGATCAGATTTTTCTGAGCCTAGGAATGAAGCAGCTTTTTCCTACTACATGGAAGGACTTCAAATTCCCCTGAATCTAAGAGACAATGAGTTTCTTATATTGCTAATAACAAGTTTAGTGATTTCATTTTTATCTTAATTAATTTTGGATCTTAATAACACTTGTTTTTATTCCAATGCCTGTGTATTTCTGATCTTTACTGGGTCATTTTCCATACTGATACTAACAATAATTAGGGCCATCTATGCCCTAGGCAAGGCAGGCCTGTAGGTTTCAGTGGGCATTGTAGATATAAGTGTTGTCAATGAGGTAGCTTGTGGAAAAAATGATGACAGTTTGTCAAGAGAAAGCATTTTTGTGTATCCATGAGATTGCACTGTGTAAATCAGCTATTTTTATTTGCTGAAGTTACATGAAATGATCACACTGACAGCTCATTTGGCTGGTGTCTCCAGTTCCAATTCCTCACATAGTCTTGTAGCATGATCAGAGCTTTGAGCTATTTTGTAAACTCCTCACATTTGATTAGGGCTCTTTCCCCAGAGAAAACAAGGGTTATACAACTGATGGTTAAACAAGGGTTTCACAAACTGGAAATGGAGAAAGCTAATAGAAGAGTGATAGCAAATTTTCCTGTAACTTCAGAGAACCTCTGAGTGGAAAAAAATCCAGGATTAGGGATATCTGGCTTGTGGTATTTCTTGAGGAGAAATGAAAAGTTGCACTTAGGAAATGGAAGATTTGGAATACAGTAACACAGACTTTGGGAAATGATCAAATGGAAACTTGTCTGCAACAAATTGCTTTAATGATCAGCATAAATGTGTTTTAATTTGGATTAATTACAGCCTGGGAAGACTTTACTTCTAAATAAACTTTGGGAAAATGTTATCCATAATGAGTATACTAAATAAACTTCAGTATAAATAAATGGGTCATGGCTCCCCTTCCCACTGAAGATTTGCTGTGTTTAGAAAATGTAAACAAAGCCCTACATATATACTGTACCTTAAGGTATTTACCTAATGACAAAAGATCACTTTTTCATTTTCCAACCATCACCAAGGGATTGCAAAGCAATCAAACTTTAACAGCCAATTAATCTCTCTAGATGATGTTTGTGTAGCACTTAACCAGTTTCAGTAAATTAGATCCCTGTGGGCTGGGCTGTTACATTGATAGAAATGTTACTGCTAGCTGCAGGCATTCATTTACTAGTTTGTAAGAACAGCAGTATTGAAAAATCATGAACATATGGAAACAAACTCTGCACCTTTTGAAAAGAAATG
This sequence comes from Ceyx melanurus, assembly GCA_024611195.1. Taxonomy (NCBI): domain Eukaryota; kingdom Metazoa; phylum Chordata; class Aves; order Coraciiformes; family Alcedinidae; genus Ceyx; species Ceyx melanurus. The sequence continues at coordinate 26,177 of JANHGL010016574.1, forward strand.
CTCTTTGTGAAGAATAGGAGGTTCTGGGAGTCGCTCAGCATGGAGCCTCACTAAACTAAATAAGTAGTTTGTCAGTTCTGTTGGACTGGAGAGACTGCTGTTAACTTCCCTGTAAGAAATCCATGGGGAGGCAGCTGTGGCTAAAGAAAGATAATTCATTGCAATAGCATCCACTTAAGCAAAGTGTTCAAGGAGCAGATTTATTTAAAGTACATCTTCTGTACATCTAACAAAATACATTAAAATAATGAAAAATATATAAATACAAGAAAATCAAACAAACTCCAACCTCCAGGTGAGCAAAAGCTTTCAGTATGCATGAGACAAAAATCTATTATAGAAGTAGCATTTTGGAATCAAGCTGGATACTTTCAATGTGGTGCTGTAAGTCATCTGCACCAGTTTTCAGGCTCCCTGCATGTGAGTTGAATCCTACAAAGCACAACTGCAAATCTCCACATGCAGAGCTGCATCACCAGTGCCTCTGAACCCATGACAGTGTAGCTACAGTTACTAGGTGCTAGAGTCTCTTTATGTCTTCCCCTGGGATCTTGATAGCACCCTGATTTCTGAGCTAGGCTGCTGTAAGGATTCCCTTGCCCATCATGACTCTGGAGAAGGGTTTTGGGGACTCCTGAAGGAGTTCAGGGCTCTGCTCTTTGCTTTGGTCAATTCTATCTGGGAGGAAGGGAAGAATTCTGTATCAGATGAACTGATTCTCCTTGCAGCTGCCCCAGCCTTGCATTCAGGGAGGTGACAAAGCATTTCAGCAACAGTTTCTGATCTATGAAAAGTCAGGAGGTCTTGAGGGAGAAATTAATTCCTGGCAGAATGAAGGCATTTGGTACAAGTCACCGTTCAGACTGAAGCAGGGATGCAGTCAGTAGCACAGAGCTGGAATCACTGTTGGCAAAGTGGACGTGTGTGGAAATTCTGTGTGAGAGCTTGGCTTGGAGTCCAGAGAACCTGTGGAAATTCAGAACTTGCTGTTACCTTGGAGATGTCAATCCAGGAGTGTCATGGCCTAACTAACTAACTAACTAACTATATATATTTATCTCATATATGAGCCAATTGCCTCTCCCATATATATATGTTAGTAGTTTATGAACATGCTCAGAGTGAGTGGATGTTTGATTTTTGAGACAGCAGGCTGCCCAAGCCCTGCTCAAGCCTTCTGTGGTGTCTTGCTTCCCAAAATTCATTTGCTACACAGTGACTGAATATTGGAGGCCTATAAAAGCTGTTCACTGTTCTGGGGTTGTTTGCTGAGGAAAAAACAGGGCCATGAGCACCTGCTGAGAATGGCAGGTGGCAGCAAATAGGAGTTGACCTTTGGACATGACCTTCTGCTTTATTACTTCTGATAAACTTACATTATCACTTGGTGGCTCATGGTGTGGCCTGACCATATGGTGTTCAGCAGGACATTTAATTATATTATTAGGCAGTGCATACACTTGTAAGGCCAAAGAAAAAGGTGATTAAAGCAGGTCTGTTCCTGTATTGCATTGACATTGAGGAACTTTCTGATTATGGATAGAAATCACAGAATGGTTGAGGTTGGAAGAGAGCTCCTGATGTCATCTGGTTCCCCCTTCTCAGGCAGAGATGCCTAGAGCCAGTTGCTCAGGACAATGTCCAGATGGCTGTTCAATTTCTCCATGGATAGAGAGTTCACAACTGCTCCCTGGGCACCCTGTGCTTGTGCTCAGTCACCCTCACCATGAAAAAGTGTTTTCTAATGTTCGGATGGAACTTCCATGTTTTCAGTTTGTGCCCATTGCCCCTCGTCCATCACTGGGCACCCCTGTAAAGAGCCTGGCTCTGCCCTCTTTGCAGGGCTGAGTGGAGGGCAAGTTTTTGGCAAGATTTTGCCTAATGCGACTGGAGTACTTGCAGGAGTGATCAGGAAGGTTTCAGAGTGAGGATGTTGTGGTCAAAACATAGTTTAGAGCATAGGCAAGCCAGAAGTATAAATGTGCTATTAATTACAATTTTCCAACAAAGATGTGGTCTGAATGCTTGCTAATGAAATGCTTTCTCAGTGCACTGATTTTTACTTAAGGTTTAGATGCACAATGGACAAGTTTGGAGAGAGGCTCTTTTTTGAGAACAGATGAACGACTTCATGTATTGAATAAAATTACAACTTCCTAAAATGACACGCTGGGAAAATAAATGTATGTAAGTGATACTTAGCTCCAGGGGTGAAAAGAAAGAACAAAACTGCAGGACTCTCCAGCCAAGTGAAATTCTGACAAGGTCATATAACAAAAGCATAATAACAACACTCTGGGTTTCTAGTTATCATTTCAGTGTGTGCTCTGACCAGTGAAAGCATTGCTAATTTTGTTTTGCACAGCTGTCCTTAATGTCATGAGTTTGTAGTTTTATATTGTTGGATCTTGCTCACTTCCAGATATGGCTGTTTTCTGTGTCTTCTGCAGTAATAAGTAGCTTTAAAACCGTTAAAAATCCTCTTGTAGCTTCAACTGAAAATGACAACAGACTATTTTTCTGCAGTTTAATAGCTGGGTATAACTCTGGAAGGTTGTACCACGTATCTGCTAGCTACCTTCACTCTGCAATGCAGGCAGGGAAATGCATCTGATTTTTACACTGGAGTTCATAATCAAGCAGTGTCAAAGCACAAGTGAGTAGTGCAAAGATTGAAGAGGTGCTGCTTCCTCCTGTTCCAACGCTAACCCTTTGCAGGGCATGTTAATGGGGTGGGAAGCTGCAGAAGGGAATCTGCAGGACACTTCAGTGCCTCTTCCTGAGATCTCTAACTTAGGAGACTGCCAGCCAGGTTCACACACTGCTCCTGTCAGCCCTTCTGAAACCCAACCCACGCCCCCCAAAAGAAACCCCAAACTTACATTGGTGAAATTTAATGGCTTTTGCAAAACCTAACCTGTTCTCCAAGGCAGGGCAGCTGCTGTTTCCTGGAGGAGGTCAAACAGAATCTGGGTGTATGGCATAGGGAGCCTCAGGGAGCAACCAAAGTTATGTTGAAACTTGGTCCACAAAACCAGTCCTGGAGTAGCTGAGTGATGATGTCAAGTGAACTTCGTGCTGCCCTTCTATCAAAGCCACTGCTTAGTATCTGAATTAGCAAATAAATTATTTGAAGTGTTCACTTCCCATTTTCATCAGACTAGTATGTTCCAATTCTCTGAGTCTCAGAGCTGATTCTCCTGTGAACCAGATCTGTCAGGTAGTAATTACCATGCTCATGCTCATCTCTTTCCTCTGTCTTTCACAGAGACAGGAGAGGTTTAGTTCAGTAACAGGCTAGTTCTGGTGGTATAAGTGTTTCTCTCATTGTCATCTCTGACACCAGTGGACGCTGGATTTGGTCTCTATAGAATGTTTTTTCTAATGCAAAACCTTCAAGAAAGGCTGTGTTCACCATGCCCCAAGATGATGATAAAGAGAAATAGTGGATTAAAATTTGGGGTTTAGTATTGCACTAGATATGTGAAGGGGAGAACACAGCTGCCTTGGATCAGCAGCTTGTGGTGTTGGGAGGTCAAGTTTCCGATTTGGTGGAAATTGGTGAACTGTTTCTGGGGGAAAAAAATAAAATTGTTTTTAAACCTCAAAGAGTAAGGGGGCCCTTTGTGTGAAATTACTTTCACAAAAAGCTTTCCAAAATCAGACCATGTTATGGGGAAACACTGGTTGTGTTACTTCTGGACTGTGTTTTAAGACTGGTCTCTATAAGACTGACAGTATGATTGCACATGTTCATCTTGACTTGAATCTGCTGCTTAAGGCAGTGGAGGGAGTTAAATTCATTTAAAGAGAATTTTTAAGTAGATATAGATTTTTCCCCATTGCCTTTCTTCTCTCCTCCAGACTCCATTGCATCTACAGAGGGGACGTGGGGGAAATTCCCAACACTCCTATGTTTTCTGGAATAAAAATTCTGCACTGGGGAAAAATGTGTTCAATCTCATGCGTGTGTGTGTGTGACAAGCAGCAGGGCTCGATGCCCCTGGGACTGGCTCCCATCCAGATGCTTGCTTACACTGTAAGAGGGAGCAGGTGGCATCTCTGCACAATGTCCAATTTCAGATTGCACGTTATCTTCAGGGCAGCTTTAGATTCTAGGCAGTGCTCTGTGGGAGCCCCTTGGCACACACCATCTGGTAGAAACACTAAATCTAACTGGTTTGGTCCTGTTCTCTGGCTGAGTTGGTGGTGCAAATACTATACTTGTCTCCACCCCCCTCCAAGCTTCAAATGCCCTTTTGATGGGGGGCTGTGAATTCAGGATCTACCAATGGCAACCTGACTAAATCAGGTCTTTGGAGTTGCATTTTTCACTCTAGGACTGTGTTGTGATACTACATTCCCATGTAAATCACCTTTTTTTTCACAGTTTGAAAGAGAATTGTAGTTCTAGACTCTGCTTCTTGGTGACATTTTTATCTGTAATCATCCTTTTCTTCTAGAATTTTCTTCCCCTAATGCTCTTTTGGAATAAGAAGCAGAATGGAACACAAGTTTAACAAATGCAAACCAAAGTTTGGATGTCACCATAGTTTTGTTGTAGTGAGAGATGTACTTTTCATTCTCTGCTCCTTGGAGAATTGCTCCTCTCTGTTTTGCTGTTCCAGTGCTGCTGAACACCAAGCTGACACTTCCACAGGACCATCCAGATTTCTCTTCTGAGTGGCAATGGGTGATTTAATCACTATGTATCATGGCTGGATTGATTTCTCCATCACACCTGCAGAGCATGACTTTGAACTTGGTGGTGTTGAATTCCATCAGATAAAGGCTTCTGGTCTCTGCAAGAACCTTTGAGGACTGGCCAAGGCAACTTAGAAGTCACTAGTGAGGGAATGGAGTTATTGTGCACGTTGAGGTTTGGCTTTTGCTATCTTGCTTTCATCTCTTCACACCTTTGTGATATTAAAGATTTGTCTAAAAGCAAGAGTGAGGGGCAGAGTAGGTTGAACAGTGCCAGCTGTTTGCTTTTTGGGGGGCTTAGGGGCACTTCTCTAGTGGTGGGACATGATAAATTTAACTTCTAGACCTGGAATGCTCCACAGAAGTAAAGAAATCTTAAATCATTAAATAAGTCTAATGACCTCATTAGGCCTCACTAAAAATGTAAGACAAAAACAGCAAGAAGCTAAATATTGCTGTTACTGCTAATGTATTTTTAAAAGTTCTTAATTTTGTTGTGCTTTCTCATTGTGCCTGTTACCTAGCCAACCCAGTGCCACAGGCTAATATTTTCATTAGTATTCCTATTTATCTTCAGTAAAAATTAGTTACATCTGAAAAAGCATGTGCACAGGATACATACAAACTGTGTCCTGGTGTTGGCAATTCTGTTCTTCATGCTCGTTAACTTTAGTGTGGCCTTAGGGCTCTCATGCTGACTCTGTTAAGCACAAAGTGCTGTAACTCAGAGTATTGTTTGTGTTAGGCCTTTAAGCTTCTCTTTACAAATATTTCTACTAGTTTTACTGTGTTCTTTACCTTGCAGCAGTTCCAAGTATTCAACCTCTATGACCAATGCTTGTTTCCTCCTTTTCTACTCTTGCCCTTTCTTAAATACTATTAAAGCAATGGGAAACAAAAAGAAGAAATCTGAGGTTGGTAAAGTCCATTTAAAGTGTGTCAGCAGATCTGGCTAGAATGGAGGAGAGGGATAAGTACAAGAAATAAGATACAAAACCTTATGGTGAAAGTGCATAGCAGGTCCAGGAGGAGCAACTCAGATCTGCAAACAGCTTCTTCCCAGCAGTGCTGGTCTTCCTTCAGCAGAAATTCAAACTCTCATTAAGTGTAGTTAAATAATTTGCATTGATTCTTCCCTGAGAGTGCATCAGCAATAGCAATGTGACTAGTGCTGGTTTGGGGCAGCAGTGAGGTGGGAGAATTCTGGCTCCCTCCACATGCCTTCCATGCTGATTCATGGGAACTGTGGATCACAGAGCTCAGGGCCTCAGCAGTGAATGCAGAAGCAGCTTGCTGTAGCTATCACAGCTACTGTAGATACCTCCAACATGTTACTGCCTGAAGATGCTGCTGTTTGCTCAGCAGTGTGCTCTGCCTCACCTAAGGCAATGTTGGGATCTGCAGAGTCAGGAAAGAGGGTGAGGAAGGGAGCATAGATGGGCAGGAGGTGAAAGACTCTGGGCTGTGTGGTGTTAGGACTGGAAGAAAGTAATACAGTGTTAGGGTGCTGGTTGGGGATGGCAAGATGTGCCATCAGGGAAGGGAAAGGGTTGGAGTTCAAGCCCGAGGGTGAGGTTTGGGTAGACAGAAACAGAGTTTAGCAATAGCAAAGTAACATAAGATGTTTCTGCTTCTCGTCACTGAGACTTTTAATCTGATACCAGTCCTGTCCTTCTTATCTCTAAACACCAAAGGAAATAGTGCAACTGATCTGCTTTATTTGTAACTGTTTATATACTAATCAGAAAGTTTTAGGGGGTCTTCTATTGCATATCATTACAAGTAAGACTTGAATCTGCTGGACCCTGTTATACTGCACCCTCTAGAAGCAGATGTCAATATCGTGGTGATAAAATTCCTGTTAGCATGTGGGTGTGCAGTTTTGTTAGTACCCATGCCAGGATACCCAGGAATGGCTAGAGATGTGCAAACCTTCATTGATGGAGTCTTCAGTTTTGACTTGGATATTGGTCAGCTGATTTGAAGAATTAAGAAAATAATATTTTAAAATTCTTGCTTTAAAGGAAATAGTGCTTGGTAAACCACCTCTGGGGGGCCACAAGGGTTGGAGCTCATGTGTCATCAGTTGGGTTTTTGAAAGCCTGGTTTCTAAGCTGACAGGCAACTGAATAAGAGAAATGCTTAACAAAAAGGAAAATGTCTGTCAGAGAAATATTGCAGCTTCCCCCTGTGGGAGGATGTTTAAAAAGTGAAACTTCTCCTTCAAACATTGTGTGAGAGCTGCTTAAAAAAGAAAAACTTGGGGTAATATTGCTCTCTATTTTGGACGTATTTCAACCTTGCAGCTCTGAATGTGCTGCTGTCTGTGCAGGAGATCCTGCACTACCTCAGAGAACAATGATGCAAGGCTGAATGTACCTCCTTTTCTCTGCATCCTAAGGATTTAGTCACAGGCATAGACACTTATGTAAAATATATCCCGGGGAAAGGTATTATGGTGTAACTCTTTTCATGATGAAATTCTTTAAATAAAAAATTTAAATGTTTAGTTGAATCTTGTTGGTGATAGTGAGCTCTGCACCCCTCTCTATGAACTCCAGAATCCTTTAATCTTTTGCATTTGCTGCAACTGCACCTACTTCAAAGCATTGCTGCAGGCATTGGAAAGGATCCTGGCGCTCAGTGGGAATAGGGCGGGGATGTGAAATTCTGTCATCACTTGGAAGCTGCAGCCATCTCTGAAGTGCCAGTGTGATCTATCTTTACCAAAGGGCATCAGCCTTATGCAACTGATTTGGGAATACAGGGAAACGTGTCTGCATTGGCTGCATGTTGAAATTGTTATTAAAAAACAAACCAAACAACAAAAAAATCTCAATTCTTTATACTGTGAAGCACTTGACAACCTAAGGAGAGTGCTGGATACAGAGTGAGAATGATAGCTGGCCATCCTCATGGATAAATGCCCTTCTGTCTGCTGGTGTTGAAACCAACTGTAAGGTGATGAACCCTGATACAGTCCAGCTATTGAAATGTGGGGTCTGGTGATATTGGAATGTAGTCTTGGGGAAGAAGAGGCAGTGAAAGTTAATTTGAAGAGCCAGAGCTATGTTAGTTTCAGTAAGGAAGGCAGGCTGAGTTCCAGTTGTTATCAGTTAACTGATCTTTTAAGAAATAACACCTCCTGGATTTGAGGTTTAGGCAAGTTCAGTGCCCTGTAAGGGCATCACCACCCTCAGCTTCCAAGAAGCCAATCCCATAGTGCTGCTGTCAGTAGGAATAGTATGTCAAACATCCTGCTGACTTCAGTGGGAATAATCAAACTTGTAATGTCAATATTTGTTCTCTTTCAAGACTGATAAACTCGTATGACTGTGCAAAAAAGTATGTCACTCCCAGATCCCTTGGTTTCATATTGGCTCATCTTTGGAAACAAGATTCAGCCATAAAAGTCTCAGTCATTCCTGTCTCTGCTTACACTGGGTTGTGCTTTAGCATATGCAGCTGCTGCTTTGACTTGCAAAACTACAAGATACTCTTATTCACGGAAGGAATTTAATTGTGGAAGAAGCTGTAAGGTTTTTATGGTACTTGGATTGTGGTTTATTTTATAGGCATTATTAAGAGCATTCTACAATTAAGTTTCCAAAGAATTAGGCACTATAATGCATTTCAAGCTGCCACAGTTATCAAGAATTACAGTTCTTGGAGTATAAAAAGTGACTAAACAGTTTCTGAAAGTGAAATCGACTCAGACATGAAAATAGCCAGTGAAACCCTAAAGAGCTTCAAACATTACACAGTGAAAGGAGTG
>JANHGL010016574.1:34755-46175 GCA_024611195.1 Ceyx melanurus
AGGGGAGAGCGCCACGGAGGCGGGGGGCGAGGGGAGAAGAAACATAAGGAAAGAAAAGGGATTTCAACCTCCTTCTCCCTGCACAGAACCATTGCTTATATAGTTCTTACCAGGCACAGCTGGACTTACAGGGCTCTTAGGCTGCTTGTTTTAAGAGGTAACTTGAAGGCAAAGCATGCTTCCAATTTCATCTGTTGGCAGTTGTTTAGAAACAAAAAAAGGTGAGAAGGAGATGGATAGGCAAGGAATAACAGAAGATCATAGGGAAGAAGGAAAACATAGTAGTTATCCATTTCAGGAGGTTATTAATTGTCCAATATAGCATATCCTGGAATATCTCAATGCTTTAGTGCTATACTGTACACACTCAGACATGGAATACACAACATTAACAACAATTTTTAAAACCTACAAAAAACAACAACAAACAAACAACAAAAAAACAACCTTTTTTTTTTTTTTTCATTCTCCCCTCCTCTCTCATGACCACTCTTCTAGGTTAGTTTTTCTTTTGCTTTTTAACTTAGGTTTTTCTCTCTCATTCATTTTGTCCCTGTACCCCTGCCCCCATACATATTTTTTTTAAAACACACTTTTTTTTTTTCCATTAAAGGAGTAAATAAGCCTTCTCTCATTCAAAGTGCAATGCTGCCCTCCAGAGATGTCAGGTAGAAAATTACTTCAGGAAGCATGAAAATATCTCAAGAGTAAACTGCAGTTGTTAGGATGAGATTGCTGAATCCAGTCCCATATTTATTTTCTGGATTGAAAAGCAGTCTGCACAGACACATTATCTGGCTTAGCCTGGTTTACTGACAATCACTTTGCCAGCTCATCCACATACACAATCTCTGCTCCAACTACAGAGAACAAGGGACTTTTTTCCTTTATAAGATTGTGGAAGAATTAAGTAATCGATTCTTAAAGTCACTCAGAATAAGGAATGATCTCATAACTTTTCAAATCCTGATTGGAAGACTCAGTCAGAAGATATTTACTGAGAAGCCAGCCTCCAGAAGAATAAGTGTTTGAGTCTGAGAGGAATTCAGCTACCAAAAAAAAAATAGTATTTGGCTTTAGATTTCTCTTTAATCTGGGGAATAGATGCGTCTACTGACACTCCCAAAAAGGATGATGCTCATCCTGTATCATAGTGTACCAGGCATCTACTTTCCATGAGGGATAAAATTTTAGCTATAATTGGAGAATAAAATTACTCCAATGATTTATAATGAAAAAAATTCACGGCTGGAACAATATTGTTAAAGTTCTGCCTGGAAGAGCTGCCTTGTTTATCACCTGCAAAACCATAACACACAACTTGCAAAGAGCTTTCATTTTCTCTAACACCAGGTTCCAAGTCAGCAATTTTCACTAACTTGAAAGATGCATCACCACAAAAAGAGCAGACTTCCCTCTTCTTTTTATTAATATCACTCCCTAATAGCTTCCAGAAGGTAAAAAGCAACAGCAACAACAAATAACTTGATTTCCAAAATGTGTTCTCTCACCTCTGAAGTCTGATGAAAAAATCTAGAGGGGAGCTTAAACGTTAATATACAGGCATGGATTTCAATCCCTCAGAGAGAAGTCTGAGCATGATGGTACACAGCCATTACCTCTTGGAAGGCTACATCAAGATTCATTGTTGGGATTTATTTGAAAGTCTTGCAAAGCTCAGGACTATTTCAGTGCAGGAAGACAAGAGGAAAGCAGCTTCAGGGCTACCACAGGGGGGAGGAAAAGAAGAAAACAAACCCTAAAAATTTCATACTGCAGGTTCATATTTATTTTTCATTCTGACTGAGTAGGGTAGAATAGCTGTTTCCTCCTCACGGCACCACCAAGCCCAGAGCTCATTGTTTAATTCTCTCATCAATGTGCAGATGTTCTTAACTTCTTCACACTCAAGCTGCGACAGGTCAGACCCTCACTGGCGTAGATCAGCAGCTCACTGCAGTGAAGTTGAAACAGAAACACGCTGGTGTTATGACAGGTGGGGAACCTGGTCCTGTTCATTTTGCCAAAGAAAGCTGCAGTGTGAGCAAGCAGAGCTCCCTGGTGTTTTGAACTAAGTGCCTCTAGCCAGTTTTGCCATTCCCAGTGAAAGTGTTCAGCCCTTTCAAACACCCAGCTCCTCCTGGACATAGGGAGCAGAGAGGCAGGCAGGCAGCCTCAGATGTCCAACATCAGGACACAAGGACACTGTCACAGCACAGAGATCCTAAGGGGTGATCTGAGCTTCCCTGAAGCTGACACCCTAGAAACAAACCAAGGCCACAGCATAAGCATTTTATCATTTACACATTTCCTGCTGAATTTTAATGATGAGCAGGGCAAGCAAGAAGCCTGGGAAGTGCCCCGGCTCACCCTGTGCAGGAAGAGGAGGAGAGACCTTCCTCCAGCCAGCAGTGTGCCAGCGGGCTGAGCGTGGCGCTGGAAGCAGTCCCCTTCCAATTGCTGCGCTACCTGGTGACCCCAGGTTAATTGCTCTGCACTTTGCAGCTCCATTTTCCAGTCCTCAGAAACTGAGGAAAATGCTTATTAATACTTCTACAGCCTCTGCCATGTGCCCAATGTGATCCCTGAAAGAAAACTATTAAATAAGTGGAAGTGGAAGACAAAGAGAAAGAACAGCAATATGTGTCTGGATTGTTGATTATCTATTGAAGAACGCAAAGTTTCTGCTAAATTTTAATTCAGATACCAATTTGCCAAGCTCTAAGGGTTTGCTACACTATAATTTACCTCTCTCGTGCCAATCAGTCTCGTAAGCCTCGCATCACAGACCAGATATTTCATCCTGTGTATCTGCACACTTTCTAGGTGCTATAACCAATTAATCTAGCTATACATGCAATTAATTTTAATATTGAGATTTTAATTAATGTTATAGGAATATATTTACCCACAGCTTTGGGCAATGCGACAAAGCTGGTGCTCTATGAGGATCTTTTTATAACTGTAACACAAAGGTTTAGACATCACCATTTTTTCCCCATCACACTTTTTTTTTTCCATTTTTACTTTAGATTTTTTACTTAGTACAATTTTTTATATCTCTCTTGCCCCATTTCAGGCATTTCTGTTAGCTATAAAACCTTAGAAGAAATACTGAGTGACTAAATTTGCTTGCTGTAAAACCACAGATCACGAACACACACCAAGGGTATCATATTTAGTGTAGAGGGACAAGAATTCAATTAAAGAATTTGCCATATTCCAACCTAGACTCCACTGAGAACAACAGTTGGACTTGAAAAATAGATGACAGCTTTTTTAATTATTATTATCTGTTTTAAAGACCAATTTTCCAGATTGTCTCCAGATGGTGGAATTTTAAAGCCAATTTACCTATTCCCTTCACTGAGAATTTTGCAGTGGTTTTGTTCAGAAAGGTCTAGTATTTCTAAAATTATAAACGTCTTCCAATAGGAATAATCTAGTCAAAAGAAAGGCTTGTTTATTTAAATTGGTATTATGTTAGATACTTATGGTCCAATCTTGTAACCCTCTCTGCATTAATGGATTCCGAAGCGTTGCTAGAAGTGTTTGGGCCTTATCCAGTTCTTCATGTGGTGTTTCATTTCACAGAAAAATATTAGCACTGATTTTGCTGGTGGTTTGCTGGTTTGTTTTCTGGGGTTTTTTTAATCGTTGTTGGGGGTTTTTTTGTTGTTTTGTGCTTTGGTTTTTTATATGACTTTATTATTAAATAAATACCACTTTTCCATACAAATTTTCAGCAGTACCTTAACGCCATCTAGAGAAGGAATGTTTATATGAAAAAGCTATTCATTCAAAAATAAATCTGTGGCTACTCTAAAAACATCTCTTCTGTGAGACACTTCCAGTTCTCCAAGAACACACTGAGTTACACCTTACAGTCCCTCAGCTGATGCTTTGGTGAGGTCCCCAGAATTTTTCCAAAGTACAAATAAGTGAAGAGTTGGAAATCTATACTTAGAAAATCTAAATTATCTTTAGGATAATATAGAAACTGATCAAGCAAGACATATTTTTGTACGGAGATTTCTTTAGCAGCATGGCACAGATAACCCTTAGGGATCCTTAGGCAAATTAATAACCTCACAACTCTTTAAAACCCAAAAGATCAGAAATTTCAGGATCAGTTACACCACAGTTTTCTGGAAACTTCTGGAAATTTCAAGAATCTACAGTCAACAATGTCATATGTGACTAGGAAGACACAAGAATATTCTTTCGGAAGGCATTTACAAGAATCAAGCAGATGAAAATCTGTATGAGAAGTCAGAAGACCTGCCAGAAGCAGGTCTGGCCATTCAGCACAACCACCAGCCATGCTCTGGACATCTCCAAAGATGGAGGTTGCCCAGACTCCCGGACCAACCAGCGTCCCTGCTGAGCTACCCTGGTAGGTGTGAGGATTCCTGCCTCATGTCCAGTCACAACCTCCTTTGCTGCAGCATATGACCACTGCCTCTTGTCCTTCCTCTCTGCACCCAGACAGAAAGACTGGCCTCCTCTTACCTATAAACTCCCATCAGGTAGTGGAGGACTGAAGTGAGATCCCCCAAGTGCTTTGGGCCAAGAACTGCTGGGTCCCACAGCCTGGAAGCAGCACTGGGGGCCACAGCTCACCCCAACTCCCACAGTTAGCACATACTGCAGCCAGAAAAAAAGCATGGGGCTAGGAGAGACCATGACAACAGCTTTGCAAAGTCACCTTTATCTGGAGATACGATGTATGATGTTCATCTCCTGTAGAAGAGCAGCAATAGCAGACAACTGGCACCTCCAGGAAAAAGAACCACCACAGAGGGGAAGTTTACTGAAGGCTAAAATAGCAAAAGACAAGGACAATTAGACACCTTCACAATGATTAAAAGTGATGAATATGGTAGAAGGTAATGAAGTGGAGTTAACCATTAGTACATTTCTTCCTTCTCAAAACCTTGGTAAACTGGGGCAGGCAACACTTAGCTTTTGCAAGGTGTGACAAACACAGAATGAGCAAGGCGACATAAAAGAACAGAGGTGGAAGCCTGAAATGGTGTGAGACCAGTGCATTCTAAAGCAGAAAGCTTTGTATTGCCAGACTTCCCAGATTCAGCATATCTAGATTCCATTCACAATAGAAACGTGCACGGTCAGAAGCCAAGCAGGGCTGTGAGGGGTGAAACAAAGCATGGCCCCAACAGGAGCAACGTGACCCGTGGCAGCAAAGAGGAGACTTTTCTTACCCAGGCATTTCCTGCTGGAGAACCAAAACAAAACAAAACAAAACTTGGCTTGGGAAGGCACCATCTCACCCTGTCCCTGGTGAAATCCTACCAATGCACAAGCACAGCCTTTTCGTTGGAAACACACAAAGTGTTTCTGAAAATTACTGCAGCCTATTTAGAAATCTTCTTGTCTAAAGGAACTTTAATTTTACCAGGAGAGATGTTTAAGTTGAAGCAGGTCTTTAGGGATGGGCCCAGGGAAGAAACAGGGGCTGGGTGAGAGAGAGTGAAATGAATAGGAGGCAATACTACAAACAAATCATCCATCTTTTTGGCTCCTCTCTGCCAGCAGCAATAATGCAATGCAAAAGCCTTATGTCCTATACAACCTGCCAAGTAGAAAATCAGCACAGCACATCCTCTCTGTCACTGAGATGCAGGAAGAGATAAATTTCTTGAAATTTATCTGAACAATAAATAGATGATGTAGTGTCAATCCCATTAGGAATAAGAGAAAGAAATCATTCAAAGTCCTCTCTTGTGAGTTGCCAGAGCCAAACGGGGGGGATACTTCTTTTTCTCTTTAAGAATAAAGTACATTCCTCATGAGTGTGATAGGAAGATTAAAAAAAAAATAGATAAAAATCAAATGTGTCTTATACTGAAGGCTTGTTGATGATTAGTAACCTGAAACCAGCCCAAATATGCTGGCCTTGGAACAAAACTGGTTTAGCAGATCCTTGTCCTGGCTTTAGCTGAGACTGTGACACCAGGGTTTGAGACAAACAACACAAGTTGTCTCTGTGGAAAAGGAGAAACACTAACTCAGAGGCAGAAGGCCAGCACAGACAAGTTAAAGGTTATAGTAACAGAAAAATGGATTAGAAAAAAAAAAAAATAACCACACCAAACAATGTCCTGCACTACATGAGCTTATGGGCATAAATGGGAATATTCCATAACCCATTTGGGGGTGCAACAACTTCAGCATCTCATCTGAACTGGTGTTGTGAAATTGTATCACCATTTCCTGATGCTGTCTGCAGCTGGCACAACTGGAGTGCTCAATTCCTTGACCTTGTCACCTTTTCCCCCTTCAGAGGCTGTTATCACTCTGCCAGGTGCCCAGGGCACACAGCTGTGCCAGGAACCCAAGCTCACCCTCAGTCAGTCCCTCCATGCAATTCATGGTGGTTTGTCAGTGAGGCAGCATTAGCCCTCAGCAGAAACAAGTGCTGCCCTGGCATCAGCAGCATCTGCAAGCCTGTTGGTGGAAACAAGGATGGGGGGGACCTAGGCAGGGCTCTCAGAGCAAGTGCAATCAGAATAAAATCCACTGTTAGAACAGCATTCAAAACACTCAAAAAACCCTTTGTATTTTTCTTTTTCCTTTTTTTTTTTAATTAAAAGACAAAAGAGACCACCCTTTTTTTCAAAGTCCTTCCCCTTTTCTACAGAAAAACTTCAGACCAAAGGAAGATACATGTAAAAAAATAAAATAAGATTAAAATGATATTGTTAACCCACTCATCCACGGGAAAGTCATTATGAGTTTCAATTAGCGAGTGTTGTTTCACTACAGGCAGGAGCTCCTTATAACAGAGAGATTATTATTTATCTAAAACCCATAAAAGCACCATCCTCCATAGAACAAATTGCCTATGACCAAAGTAATTGTCATAGATGTGAGAGATTTCCATTACATGTGGCACAGAGTTTGTGGCATCTGGTAACAGCAGCAGAATCAATACCCGCATGATAAACAGACATTTGAGAAGAAGTCCTCGCCCAGCTACCCACACAGGGTGAGCATCTCTAACTCCATGCATCTGGCACCTGTCTGCCCCACCAGGGTTATGGGGATAGACACAACCCATGGACTCCTAACCTCCAGGCTGGCCCTCAAACACAACCCACAGACCCCTACCATCCAGGCTGGCACTGCAGAGGCGGGAGGTAGGGAAGGGTAGGAGCAAAGAAGTGAACATCTCTGTGCACAGCACTCCAGGGCTGTGTGAAGCCTGGGATTTTGGCACCCACATAAAGAAGTGTACTGTGGTACCAAAACCATCCACAGCTTTATTCCCCTTCCTCTCTCCACCCATCCCATACCTACTGATTTTGAGAGCTTAAGGACAGATTGCATTTATATCAGCTTCTTTGGACAGAATCATATACAATGTACTTTTTTTTTTTTTTCTGAAAGTCTTGAGCCAAGGCCAGTTGAAGTCAATTGAAAGACAACCAATGACTTCAATAGGTTTTGGCTCCAGCCCTAAATGCACACCACATGCCAGACATGATGACTGGTTCTATATCTGTCTCTGGGAAGCACTTAAAAATTGAAATGAGGAAAGGGAAGAAGAGAACAAGTCTGCGTATATCATGCACTGTATGTTCAATTGGCTTCAATAAATTTGAGAAGCAGCACACATGCTGGGAGTTGTTTTCAATCAATAAATAACACAGAGGTTGAATTGTTCACCTGCCACCTCATTACTGCCCCCCAGCAGAGGTGGAATTATCTTTTAGCCTCAAGGTTACTTACAAACTAAAAGTTGCATTTACAGAAACATCTGTTTGCCAGCCTTTTTTTTTTCCTTCCCCTTTATTTCCATTACAGGCAGCAGCAGTATGTGACACCCACAAGGACCCTTCTCAGTAAGACATTATATATCACTCCATGGAAATACATAAATGACAAATTATCCCTGATAGCATTGTGTCTCTGCTGACCTGCTCAAGGTTTAAAGGCAGCTGGCAATTAAATGCCATGGCTACAGACCTGTTAAAGGCTTCAGCAGAGTTGTAGTTATATTAAGCAAAGGGAATTGTATGTAATGGTATTTTGCAGATGTATTTCTCAAATTAATCTAACTAGTATTCATTCTTTCACTTCTCTTATTGAAATTATCTTTCCATTTCTCATGTATTATTGCTTAACAAGCTGAATTCTGACTTGCATTGGCAATTGCCTGGCCTAAAGCAAGAATGTTTCTTCTCTTCCCCAATGCCCCTGCCAAGTAATTTGCCGAGGACTGAGAAAGTAGAAAGATACGCCTAGCTCTGAACCTACAAAAGCTAAAGATTTGTTGGCAAAACTATGCCAGGGAGCACTACAAAAGCTGGGGGTGGATTGATCCTAAAGAAGTTAAAGCAAATTTGAGACTTTTATTGTTGTTGTTGTTGTTGTTTTGGGTTTTTTTTAAGTGTAGCAACTTATTTTAACTGTTGAGTTTTTTATGAATTGCAATAGCATTGCCTTTCCTTAGAGCAGGTGTATAGACTGGCCACTAGTCAGTAGTTATAGCTACAGGACTTGGACTATGTCACCTCACCCTTGACTCTCTAAGAACAGCTGTGGGATGGAAGAGAAATTCATTGTGCACTGGGGCACTGGTAGAGGGCAAGCATAGTGAGGGATACTGCTGATCAAAGCCAACCTTATGTGTGACAGTAATTCCTGGCTGACCAGGAATGGGAAGTGAGACCTGATGACAGTCAGAGGAAACAACCAATAACCAGAAACCAGGATTAGAGCAGCAGGTGCCAGAGAAGAATGGAAAGTCTGTATTGTACAAGCTGGGAGTGGATCTGAAGGTCTGTTAACTCTACTGTTTGATCCATCTGAGGCGTGTGCCATAAGCTGGCAACTTTTTCACTGGTTTTGTCATAGCAGGGCTGTTCCTTGTTTTCTAGTTCTGGTATTTTGTTGTCTCAAGGAATGAAAGGTCAATGTTCAAATTAGCCATGCCACAAAGCTTCCCTTCCCTCACCTTCCACAAAAGCCCTCCTAACATAATACTATCTGTCCTTGCTTCAGCTGTTTGGCTATAGCAAAATAACCCTATAAGAACAATTAGGCCTATAGAAATAATAAAACTTTCCAGTTTTCCAGCATAACCAGGCTTAGGCTGGCAATACTCATCTCAAAACAAGGATACATTACAATTCAGATCCAGAACAGAACAGCCTGATGAAGCTATAATTCTCTGTGCACACATCATTAATAAGCCTTGGCCATTTAATTAATAACCTTATGATTTGCAGTAAACCCAGTATCATAAAGATATATCTAATCTTCCATTCACTTAAAAGAAGCCCTTTCCACATCAGATGAAGATGACACAACCACATCCTCAGCTCTTAGTGTTCCAAGACTTTTCCCTTAACCCTCAAACAAGAGTAATGAAGTATTCAAATGTATTCAGTGACAGAAAAAATCCCTGCTCTTAGCCCAGTCAATAGGAATTTTCCAAAAGACAACAAAAGTTAGTGCAATTTGGAAAAAAATAATCTAGCTCTATATGTATGTCAATTTTGTTGTTTTGGGGTTGGGTTTTTGTGTGTGTTTTTTCCAGTCCAAATAATTGAAATAATTTAAATTATAATGTACCACAAACTTAGAGAGAGAACATAATTCATAAATCACATAATTCATTAATGGAATTAACAGGGACCTCAAAGGCTATAGCCTGCTGTTTTATGTTCAGTGTTCCTACCATGCTTATCAATTAAATACAGTGATAAACTTCACAAGTCAGACAGCTTTTCATATCATGTGTTAGATAAGAAAAAAGTATCTTATTTTGTATGATTAATCGTGATTAATCATATTTATTGAACCACTGTCTGCACGAACTGAGAGACGAGCTTGGTCCTCCTGCTGTATAAGTACTAGACTAAAACTAACCCTCCCTTACAAAAGTCAGTCCTCAAGCCCACATGGCCTTTGACTAAACCCTATCAAGATCTCAGCATACAAGGCAATCTTAGTTAAATCAACTGCTCTTTGCATCCAAACAGAGATCTGAAATGTGCCTAGCATTAAGAAAGCTGCAGATCTGACATCCCATCAACTCCAAGGAAGAAATACCAGTCAAAACCTTCAGTTGTCAGAGAAAACCCAGCAGAGAAAGCTAGAGAAGTGTGAAGCCATCCTTATGTTACAGATTAAACATCCCAAGGGAGTAATGAATTTGCTGAAGAACTGAGGCATTCAGAGGTACCTGGTCAGAACAAGAACCCAAGAACGCAAATCTTTTAGGAAGGAAGTGGCACTGAGGAATCGAGGGATTTACAATTGGTAACAAAATGAACTGAGGACCTAGATGCCTTAAGACACTAAGAATAGAATTGAAGTCAATTCAGACAGCTGGAAGAAAGACACAGATATGAGCAGACTATGAATGTGAAAGGAATAGGAAAACCTGGTAAGTAGACCAAAGAGAATTTTCCAAGTAGTGCGTAAAGTATCTTCTAAAACAAAATGAAAGTTAAACACCAAAATCGCCTAGGCCTTTTTGAAATGTTACAATTTCAGAATTATTACTGTGAGCCAAAGGCTTTATAAGTTCTTCTGTCATTAGTTAGGTCAGACAAAGTTTTGGAAATTAAGGGTATTTGATTATAAGTTGCTCTAGGAAGGGACCTACAAAGAACCTGTGGGTTAAGAATTCCACATGAAAGCTGTGCATCTGGTTTCCTTTGTACCTCCCTTCTGCAAGGAGGATATAGTTATTTACACTTTTTGGGCTCGATCCAAAACAGACTGAATGCTTATAAGGGATACCCTTCTATATGGTACCAGGAAATAACTAAATTCAGTTCCAAAATCATTATAAAGAAATGGTCCGTGTGCAGTCTGTGGTAGTAAAGAAGCATATTGGCAAGGAAAAGAAATGTTATAATCAAAGACTGAAACTGTTTATAGACAGGTCTCAGTCATTTAAAGCCTGGAACTGTTGGGTTTACTTTCCCAGCACATGCTGTGTTAGCTGAAAGAGGCAGTGCAAGTTGAAAGCAGCCACTTCTAAGCACTGTTTGGAAAGATTAGCTATGTTTGTACCATGATATAGAAGGAAAAAAGTCCATGTGGGAATCAATCTTTGTAAACTTAAAATGGTTTATCAAGAGTTGAAACCAGGTGGCTTCCATGTGAGTTAAGAAGAAAAACCATTAAAATAGCTTTAAAAAGAAAGACTAATGACACTAAAGCAAATCTCACTGGTATGAATGTAGCCAAATACAAATCATTCATCTGTTGACCCTCTCCTTAGAATATTTCAAATAAATAAAAAATAATCTAGGAACCTACAGTTATCATGAATTTGTATGTAAAATTTGTGTGCACATAGAATCACAGAATCACAGAATGTTAGGGATTGGAAGGGACCTAGAAGATCATCTAGTCCAACCCCCCTGCCACAGCAG
>JANHGL010016574.1:46275-68739 GCA_024611195.1 Ceyx melanurus
ACTTCCCCTTACGGAATCCATGTTGACTACTTGTGATAAGCCTCCTTTCCTCCAGATGCTTAGAGATGGCAGCAAGGGCAAGCTGTTCCATCACCTTTCCAGGGATGGAGGTGAGGCTGATGGGCCTGTAGTTACCCGGATCCTCCTTCTTGCCCTTTTTGAATATTGGGACAACATTGGCCTTTCTCCAGTCCTCAGGCACGTCTCCTGTTCTCCAGGACCTTCAAAAATTATGGAGAGTGGTCTCATGGGTGTATCCCATCCATGTGCATACATAGTTCATGCTACTGTTTTAAAAGCCCCCATGTAAAAGCAAGGGGCAATACAGCAGAAAGAT
The DNA here is from genome assembly GCA_024611195.1 of Ceyx melanurus. Lineage (NCBI taxonomy): Eukaryota > Metazoa > Chordata > Aves > Coraciiformes > Alcedinidae > Ceyx > Ceyx melanurus. The sequence continues at coordinate 46,613 of JANHGL010016574.1, forward strand.
CACACCATTTCTGATTATCACACAGGAGATGCTTTCTTGCTCTTTTGCAAGGACATTCCACTCTGTTCACATACTTACCATCTTAATTGTTCAGCAATAAAAAAATTAATTCTTCTTGTGTACTCTACTACTAGAACTCTAGTGTCAGAATGCTTCTTTACAGAGCTTAGAGGTATTTCTCTCTCACAAACCATACTCGATATGTTCTTCTCACCCACATAAGATAGGTGGGTGGCAATTCTGTCTCTTCTACAGAAGAATATTCTATGTTATTAACCGCTTTTCCATTAAAGGAAGGCATATCAAAGTCATGCACTATCTCTAAATGAATAGTGTGTATGTGCAATGTACACATCTCTTATACTGTCCATTAGCTTAGTTTTGCACTTACAGTTATAATAGTCTATTTTTCCTTCTTCCATGGGTAATGGTGCATGGAATGAATGTCTGAATCTTGAAATGGCACTACAGACTACTAATCTTTAAAAAAGTTTCCAGGAGCAAGAAAGGCACAGAAGAGCAATTGTTTGCAGTGTCTTCCTGATGGAGGAGAAGCCATCAGTTCAGTTTCACTGCAAGTCAAAAGACTCAAGTAACAGCTTTAAAACAACAACAACAAAAAAGAATGCCAAAGGAGGAGGGGGAAAAAAAAGAAAGAAAAAACCTAACAAAACAAAAACAAACCAACCCAAAACACCAAACACTACCGGACAGAAATTGGTCTTCAAAGCAAAACACAAAGTACACTTAAATTATCAGAGAAAGACTTCTAGAAACATATTATTTTGTTTACTGTAGAGCTGCTTAAGATTCTTGGTACAAGACTCAGAGCCCTCCTCGATAGTCAATTACAGCCCTACATTTATTTTTACCCTGTACTCAATCTACTGTTGAACTGATCCTTCACCCTCTCAGTTTTTCCAGTTTTTTCTGTACTGTAGCAAAAAATACAAATAATTGCTGGGAGCTGCCTTTCGGTTCAGCATTCTGTTATAAGCTGAAAAAGTACAAGACAAAGCCTGTGAATTAGCTACATCCACATGTATCACCACCTTACAGCCTATTGCTATTGTTTGACTTCTTCCAAGATGTATTGCACTTCAATTAATTCCAGATGCCTTTCTAGATTAATCTTAAAGACTCCTTGATGCAGTATCTAAGTCCTGAATGGCACTGTGTCAGTGACAGGTCTCATAACGAACAGAAGCATCACAAATAGGGATGATTATAAGTCAGGATATATTGTCATGAGCACAAACACTGTGAGGTAAGAACACAGTGACGTGATCTTATTTCTCCCTCCACCCCCATATGATTCTTACTGTTGAATACTCACTGAGAAGAAAATTAACAGCACCTGAAAAATGAAGCTTTAGTGCCACAGAACATGCATATCATCTACACACAGAAGTCATTCTTCACCTCACACTGTCTTTCCAGGAGACTTCTACCCTTAATACCTAGAAATAGGACAATGATAACAACTTCATCTCTATTCAGTCCATTGCAAGTGACTGACCTTTGATCCTAACGGCAGCAGTTATGTCTACAACAGGCAGGACACACTAAAAGTATGAAAATACAAGAAGGAATGATAAAAAGAAACCACTTTGCAACATTAGTGAGATGATTAAAACAATTTTAAGGTTTGTCCACAGAAAGCTACAGAGCTCCATTTTCCTGTAGGAAACTGCCCTTTTAGGATGGTGTGGCAAAGCCATCTGCTGCTTTATTGCAATGGTTTTTAGCGTGGTGGAGCAGGGAAACACTGATCATCACAGAAACAGGCTGTTCAGCCAGAAAGCTCTGCCTGCCAGACTCCACAAAATCTTAGCCCATGTGCACTGAAATCACAGGCTCCGCGTGGAATTTTATGGGTGAGGATTTTTTGTATTTATTGGGCTGGACCAAGTTCAGCTCCTACAGGAGGAATATGACAGATTTCATCTGCTTGACAGCCAAGCCTAATTGTATTTTCTGTAGGAAATGACCAAAGACAAAAGTGCACATGTCTAGGTACTCCAGTGATGTGCCATATGGAGGTTTAGATAAAGGTTTTGTTGGTGGTTAGAGTTCCCCAGAATAACTAGGCACAGCCTGCATCCTGAGTAACTGAAGCAGACGGATCTGAAGGCTTTTCTGGAATGGAGAATTAAGGTATCATGTTGTTTTCCTGTGGAAGGAAAGTGAAGTCTCGTGAATTTAACTTCACAGTAGAATGTACATTTATCCTGCTTCTTATCAGAAACCTATACACGCACCTACAGCTAAACTATTCTATTTTAATGTAACTATCAGTATAATAAACTCTGACATGTGATAAAGCCCCTTTCATTACTTGGACCACCAAGTGAAGTAGAAAGAGAAGTTAAAATTCATCAGACATCAACACTGCTGATAGACACATCAGTCACCAAACAGTAACCACTTAACTGGTGAAATTCAGTTAAAATATACAAAATCCCATTCAGTCTACCCATATGAAAAGCAGCAATTTAAACAGTTTGACAATTTTTGATACCTTTTCCTGCATGAGATGTACTCCATCACATCACATAGACAAGTACAACACGCCCAAAGTAATAATCTCCAAACATTAGTCCAACATTGTGCTCTTAGGGTCTAAAACAACTAGAATCTTCTGCACAAACACAACCTCACTCTGGCATTTTTCTTTGTTTTTTAACTCCTCTCACTTGGTAACCTAATTTTCTTCCCCTATCCTCTTGGCCATTTGTTGAAAAACAAGCATCATCTTAAACAGTTAGACCCCTTTAAAACAGAATAATTAAGGTCTCTTTTCTCAGAACTTCAACCTTCTCCCTGAAAATCCCACCCTGACTCACTTAATTTAGGAAAATTATTATTATATCCACCATCATCTGGAAATACCACATTACCAAACTACACTACAAGTAGCCCTTCCTCTGCCCAGAAATACATCTCTAAAGCTCCTACTGATGCGTCATTTCTAATTAGCAGATTGAAAGTAAAGAAATCTTTGTGCTTCAAATGAAAGCTTCTATATATATATAAAAAAAAAAGAGCTATTAAGAGGAGGATATAATCTTTAACATTGATGCAGTTAAGATGAACAAACTAAGGTTTTCAGTACATCATCCTCATTACAGTCACTGCTAAAAGAATGGGCTCATTCGTATAATATAATATTAGCTGTAGAGACTTAGTAATGAAAACAAGTAACCCATTTTATTGTCCAATATATTTTGTGAATAGCAACGCGTTCTAACACAATGGCCTCTTTCATTTTCTCTCTGTTTGTTGGTGTCTTTCGTTGAAGTGGTGAACTGCAAACAAGACACAGAGAAGGGCAGCAACGAGATTCCTGCATGGTCTGGAGAAGCATAGATGTAACTGAGACAGTGCGTGCAGTCTTAAAACTCCTGTTCAGTTAGTGGGATCAGCTCATAACAGCAACAGAAAACAACACTCTTTTTGCCTCCCATTACAAACTGCCCAAGAAGGCCCTATTCCAGCATTTATTGGTAAAAGTGTCATTAACATGGGAAGTTCCTCCACTAACATTAATTCCGAGTCCCTCCAGCCAGCCTTCCCTGGCCTGTCCCAACAAGACTTGCAGATGCTCTTACATGTTTGAGAAACAATAGGAGAAAACCAAGGAATCTGTATCTAGTGATACAGCAAGTACTGCTCAATATGAAAGGATCACTCTTGGAGTCCATGCAATCAGATTTCTACTAGCATTCAAGACATTACTTCACTGTGCTTTTTAGAGACTATGATTACACTGACTTTCTTACTGGGAAAAAAAAAAAAAAAAAAAAAGGTATCTGATACAACTATCGGAAAGCTCTTCTTTATTCGAGCTAATAAAAAGCCAAACTTCTTTCTACAAGCCTAGCTTTCTACAAGCCTTTCTTCACTTCAGACAACCAAAGCTACAAGAGCACTATATGTACTTGATTATAAAAGGCACTACACAGACTTAAAAGGTATCCAGTAGTAATTCATTAATCTTCAAATTACAATAGTCTACAATACTACAAGTGCAGTTTTGGTTACACTGTAAATTGATTGATTCAGTCCAGTGTATCCAGTATGCCAACAAATACGAACACCAAAAAAAAGGCAAAAAAACCCAACTTGTACACACTGGATTCTGCTCAGGTAATAAGCTCCAGGACTACCCAAAGCTGCAATTAGTTACTTACAAGTTATGGAGCACAATAAATTATCATTCTCTGATATATGCCAAAAATAATGACTATGATTGTTCTGGATGAACATTAAGAGCAAATCCCTATCATGCTTATACTAATGACTGGCACGAGGTACATCCCTGTGTAGAGAAAAGTCTGTCAGCATAAAGTCTCACCTGAACAGTCCATCTTAGATGGAAAGTTAATGGCTAGAGTCTTTAAAATCCTTCTGAGGACAGTATTAAAAAAAAATGTCTATTGTTTAAGACACAACGTCTGAAGAGTTTAGTTTTGTTTAAATTAAGAATAAAGTCTATGTTTTTGGAAGCTGATAATTTGTTTCAAATACACCAGTCGTTTTTTGCAGCGAAGTAACTCGCAGTTTCTACTTAAACTTTCACAATTAATTAAAAAAATATACAGCACTTGTTTCACAAAACACAAGCCCAGATGCTTTGTCACAGTGAAATTGGACTCATTATTTATTACTCAGAGAGAGTCCATGAACTCTCCATCATTCCAAAGGCCAAAGTAATGTCCAGTTCCTTTGAGTCAAACTTGTTAAAAAGCAGCAAGTCAGGCCTGTTGTTTAGTAAGGAATCTACTCACCACATGTGCATCCAGGGAATGACTAAAGCTGACCCCAAAATACCTTGCCACTGACATGTTTTACTTCTTATCTTTGCTTCTCAGCAGCAGACCAAGTTCTTCTGCATTTTCACAAATAGCCATAAATTTTTCAGTTTGTGAACAAAAGCATTCTGCTTCTATTTGGTTTCCATTCCTCTTTGTCTGGCATTTGGATGGCAGAAAAAGGAGACATATCTCTATCAGCAGCATACACTGTGTTTTCCAGAAACTGTGCACAAATCCTGAGGGACAGCAATAAAACCTGTCTGTAAGTACCTTGGATGAGTTTTCAAAGTACATACAGGATTTTTAGCTGCATGATTCCCATCTATCTTAACTGCTTCACTGCTGCTTCACAGAACAGGAACACCATGTCAAATGTGTCCTCAGAGCCTGCCTGACATACACATCACCACATGCCATCTCTTTTCCATCATGGATGCTCCCATGTTCTTCCACAGCCCAGACGCCTCCACTCAGGCTGCAGAGAACAACACGGTTACTATAAGATTGAACTAAAGCTTTGAGCTGCACGTGCCCTTCTCCTGCAAACCCTCATCATGTTGAGTGGTATTTTATAATAATAGTCCAGCTGACTTCTACAAAACTATTGCTCCACATGAGTGAAAATGGCAGCTTCATAACTTTTCACATAATCATCATCAGGCTGGAAATAGCTGGGATCCTTGCACCCCAGAACAATGAGGAGAATACCCCACTCCTTCTTTTGTTAAGATTGTTATTGAAGAGGAATTAGGGAGAAAGGAAAAAACAAAAAACAAACAAAAAAAACCAATCAAAAAAAATCCAAAAAAAAAAACTAAAACCAAAAACATTATTACTTTGTTTCTAAGATATATAACACCAATATATCTTGTTCCAAACAAACCCCAGTCAATTCTACAGAAGGCTCAATGCAGCAAGGAAATGGAAATGCATGGACATATACCTGCACACACAAGAAAAGGATCTTGTCTAGGCAGAAGAGTTTCACAAGTGCTTGCTAAAAACTTCTACTATAATCACCTGAAATTAGGTGGTGAGGAGCAGCTCTTTTAGAGCATCATCCACCTCCCTGCCAACTCCCCCAGGAAGTGCAAACACATCGCCATGCCTGTGGAACACCAACCACCCAGCTTCCTAGTAGTCCAGGGCTGCCCAGAGTCCTCCACACTGGCTCCATAACAAAAAAGCCAGCCTGCCCAAAAACAGGCAGTATACAGGGAGGTATGGAGCTAGATAAACACTAGCTCACAGATCTTGCAAATGCTTGTAATGGGAGACTATTCTGAACGTTAAGAGACTTCTTCAAAGATTTAGAGCACCTCTGGTGGGACAGACAAGCTCCCCACACAGCTAGTAGGAAACTAGTAGGAGTTTAAAATATGCAGGAAGCTCTTGTGTGGCACCACACACGTTGCTGATTTTCCCCAGAAGAGCTCTCAACTTGTGCAAATACAATCTAAGAAGAAGAAGAGATATCTAGCATCCATAAACACTTGACAGAGTCATGTTCTAAATAATCTTTATTTTATTCCAAGACAAACTCACAAAGAAATTAGCTGTCCAATTCTCTTCTTGCAGCAGCCTTTAACTTCAGCACTCCAGTCAAAGCTTTCACCTTTGCAGTGAAAGATGTTGGGATTCTCCTCAGAGCTCTTTCACAATGGTCTTTAAATCAGGCAGAAAGGTCAACCCAGAGCAACACAAAGCTTTACTATCCTCAAGTCTATGCACACTAAATTATTAGCGATTTTGTGACAGAGTAAATGTTGTGTTTACTGGGAAGGGTAATAAAACAGGTTGGCTGCACAGTACTTTTTAAGGATCTAACCTCTTTTAAATTAATAAAATCATGACCTCTCTTTAAACCACCAAAAATTGCTGAATGTTTGGTTTTGAACTGCTTTAGTCCTTTATCCATCAATCAAAAATTAATCTACTAATTTCATTTGTCAGAGATAACAATCCCAGGCTAGTCTCTAGAGGACTAGAAAACCACTTTCCAACAGCCTTCATGGTTATCTCATCAACAAAGGCCATAAATGCAAAAAGCACTCACTATTAGCTTGTCATCCAGGTTAGACGTGCAAATACCCGTGGATTGCAGATGATTAAATCAAATATATATAAGTACCTCAAATTTAAGTCAGTTTAGGAATTTTCTCTCACAGTAAACTAATTTAAATAAAACAAAGAGGTTCCAGAAATTAATTTCAGTTGTAAATTCAGTGACAATGTGTTTAACAGAGAAAAAAAATATTTGCAAACTTAGGAACTGTTTAAAAAAAAATGATATGTATATTCCTAAGTAATTCTTTTGGTTAGGAACATATTTCATCGCACACTTGTGATGCTTCCTGTTCCAGTGTTATCTCATCAGCAAAGCTAATAAACCCTCCCCAGCAGAAGCATTAACAACAGCATAATTTCTCAAACATGTTATTCTCCTCCATTTTCCTAATCCTTGGATGACATTTGTAGGAAACTCATCTGCACTAGACAGAACCTATAGGCATACTCCTTGCAGGGGCAGAGGCACTCTTAGGTCAGCCCACAAAACTATTTTCCCTGACTAATGTCAGTATTTTACTTCATCATCTTTAAAATAAGCCAACATTTATTCTTTCCATTCAGTCCATCATGGATAATTCCCTCCAGCAAAGGAAAATTGTTTTCATTGCTGTGTTGGCCAGTCCTGCTACAAGAACGCAGTATTTTTAAAAGCTTTTTCTCAAGAGAAAATACCGTAAGATATATTTATCTCTAACTAATCCATTTTTAGCTCTTACTCTAAGATTAAGGAATTAGAGACTGCTAAAGCTGCTGTCCTTATCACATTAATTACTGAAAATTGACTGTCAACTCAAAAAAGAAAATCCACTTGCAGAGAGCACCTCGTTCCATGCCTCAAATACCAGGCAAAGAGCATATTGAACATATCACTGTAACTCAAGGCTCAACAAACAAAGGGTGTTATACAAAAGCAGTTACTCTCGATACTGCTATTCTTAGCCTGTCCACACTCCAGTTGTAGAACTATAGATCTAACTCCACACACTGTTTCTGCTTCATTTCTGACTGGCATAAATTACTCCCAACCTCAGCATTAAAAAAAAACAACTCCAAGCAATAAATTTGGCATGTTTTGTATGATAAACATAAGAAGTACTAACATGCCCAAACTGAATCAAAACCACAGAAATTTACTATAGAATTTTGGCATGGAATTATGCTGCCTCCTCCTAAACATGATTGCTTTTCAGAAATGTAGCCAAATTAAAATATATAAGCAATCCTAACATTTATCACAACATTGTGATGGCACTTCAGATGCCTTCTGCAATTCACAGTGCTGTGGTTTTGCCTGATTAAGACAAGGACTAACAGTGCTCATCTTTCTAGATGCTTGCTTACTCGGATTCTTTCTAAAGAGTTCAATATCTATAACAATACTAAGAAATATTATTTAAAATAATTCTAATGCAAATTAGGGTTATTTTAAGCTATTAAGTCCTTCCATCAATAGCTGCTAAAAAGCTGGACTTGTGGGACTCATAGAGAGTTCTTAAAACTAGATATGAAGGGTTGGTAGCCATATCTAACAGAAATAGGCAGAGCCTTAAACTAGGTATGAAAGGGGGTGGGGGTACAAGCGGAATCACCAGAGAGGAGCCAGTATGCAATATACCGGTGCTTGTGGGGGAGGAAAGTAGTAGTAAGATCAAACAATCTTGTGAATTATCTAACAATCAAAATGTCACATCAAGTTGCAGAGAACAAGGATTGTTGAGAGGTCAGTTACTGTGGAAATATCTGAGTATCACCAGGAAGGTTTTGGGGCTTCTCTCTTACAAAAGGTGACCCAGCTGAGGTACACTAAAACTAATGCACGCAGCATGGGTAACAAACAGGAGGAACTGGAGGTCATTCTGCAGATGGAAAACTATGATGTAGTTGCTATAACAGAAACATGGTGGGATGTCATACATAAATGGAGTGTCACAGTCGAAGGCTACAAGCTCTTCAGGAGAGACAGAAAGGGAAGGAGGGGTGGTGGAGTGTCCCTGTACGTTAGAGAATGTCACGAGAAATCAAGTACAGTGACGAGGAGGTTGAGTGTGTTTGGATTAGGTTAAGTGCTAATAAAGATGATATAGTCATGGGAGTCTGCTATAGACCCCCCCAGTCAAAGCAGGGAGATGGATGAAACTTTCTATAAGCAGTTGAGAGAAACCTCACAGTCACTTGCCATTGTGCTTGTGGGGGATTTTAACTTCCCAGATTTCTGCTGGGAATACAACACAGAAGAGAGGGAACAATCCAAGAGGTTTCTGGAATGTGTGGAGGACAACTTTTTCATGCAGCTAATAAATGAGCCAACAAGGGAAGGTGCCTTCCTGCATTTTCTCCTTGTGAACAGGGAAGAACTTGTGGGGGAAATAAAGGTTGGAGGCCGTCTAGGGCATAGTGATCACGAGATGATTGAGTTTCCAATCCTTAGAGAAACAAGGAGAGGGGTTAGTAAAACTGCCACCTTAGACTTCAGGAGGGCAAACTCTGACTTGTTCAGGAGACTGATTGATAAAGCCCTTGGAGGATGTGCTAAAGGATAAAGGAGTCCAGCAAGGTTGGACATACTTCAAGAGAAACGTTTTTAAGGCGCAGAAGCAGGCTGTCCCTACCTGTCAAAAAACGAGCAGGCGGGGAAAGAGACCAACCTGGCTAAATAGGGACCTTTGGCTAGACCTCATGAACAAAAGGAAAATCTATAGCTGTTGGAAGAGAGGACAGCTTTCTCATGTAGACTATAAAGTTGTAGTGAAGCAATGCAGGGAGAAGATTAGGAGGGCCAAAGCACAGCTAGAGCTCAACCTTGCTACGCTTGTTAAGGAAAATAAAAAATGTTTCTATAAATTCATCAGCAACAAAAGGAGAATTAGGGAAAATCTCCATCCTTTATTGGACGCAGAGGGAGACTTAGTAACAAAGGATGAGGAGAAGGTAGAGGTGCTTAACACCTACTTTGCCTCAGTCTTCAGCAGTGGAACAAGCTATCCCCTGGACATCCAGCCTCATTTGGTACTTCTGTGTACCAATGTGAAGAAGCAAATACCATGAATATTAAACGAATCACTTAATATTTTCATATACACTAAAACAAATGTGAAAAATCTTCTGGTTTTGACTTTTTATTCAGTCCTTTACAGGCACATAATTTTCCATTTAAAATCTTAAATGACAATGCAGAAACCAAGTTATGATAAAAACTGAATACAGTATTTCTATAAAATCTACACTTTGTAGAGCTTAACATTAGAACTATTACAAAACTTACTCTTTATATGAATTTTAGAGACTTTTTCTCAGACTAGCACTGAAAAAAATTGAGAAACAAGCACAGATTCAACATTTAACTTTTAGAATCTCTTTGTTGTTATTGGTTTGTGTTTTATTGGGGGAGGGTGTATGTTGGGTTTTTCTGTGTGGGTTTTTTTTGGGGGGTGGAGGGGTTTGAGATACTCTTTTGTTGGATATTTTTGTTTGTTTGTTTTACAAACATCAAATTACTGTAATGACACACCAGAAAAATAAGGCTTTGGGAGCACAGATTTTTTCAAAAATCACTTTAGTACAGCAGCTAAAGCAAGTGTCTTTAATGTGATCATTAGCACCTGTAAACAGGACAGTTTCCAATTTATTTTTCTTTTAAATCAGTAGCACATTCTTAGAAGAAACAAGATGAATACTTACTGCTTTTCCATCAGAGAGAGAGATTGAAGTCAACCAAACAAAGCTAGGTAAGAGTCCTGTTTTTTGTTTGATGTCTGAATAGCAACCTGCTCTGTAGTTGGCAATACAACCAAAGCCCAAAATACCATCGAGATTTAGAATTACTAGATACAGAAATTTCATCCAGACAGATAATACTCATGAACTGGACAACTCTTCTGGGCTATTCAATGCTATTACCTTTTATTTCCCCTCCCCATAGCCCTTGCACAGATTCATTACACAGCCTACAGCCAGCACTGCAAAAGCCAAGATGTGAATATAAAGAGAACTTGCTAAGGAGAGCTAATTCAGGCTCTGATATGGAAGAGGAACACTGTCCTACCCGAGACCTTTTGCCTTCTGCAGCCTAAAAAAGACAAGTCACACAGCAACTGTCCGCAGACTAAACCAGCAAAGATGCTTTTGACAGTCCAAGTAATTGTCAGATCTCATTTCAAAAGTGGAATTTCAAGAAAGATGGATTCAGCTTTTATGAGAGATGTCATTCTATTGAAACTACATTTATTTTTGAAAGCGTCATGAACCAGCTGAGCAAAATCTTAACTGCATTAACTTTAAGATACTTTCAAACAACTGCATTTCATGGCATAGCTACAAAACCCAGACTTAGCACTTATACGTCATCTCCTGAAAACAAATCCATTCTGACATATTTTATTGAACATAACCCACTAATAAACTCAGGCTCTCCAGACCATCCCCTGGATGCACAGCTGTACTGGCATGGGATTCCCACTGCACTATCAGATTAGGATCTAGAATGACAGATTCAATTGCCTAAATTATGTGGTGGCTACTTGTGGAGATTAGGGGACTGTTGGTCTTATTTTTCATAAAACTGCTATATGTTTAGACTACTCTTTCCACCAAGTCTCATAAAAGACATTCTACACTGCCACTTGCTAAAAGGATGCTGCTGTTGTATAAACCAGTTTATGGTTTAAATACAGCATACCATTCCCCAGAGTATAGAAATTCGTTATCATACCCATAGATTATGTGGCAGCAGCAGCAGCCTTGAGAAGTGTTCTTCAGTGACCCTTATTTATTCTAAGCCCAGGGAGCTTCTCAGGTATCATCCAATGGAGCAAAAAAAATATCTCTCAACGTCAATCATTCTTGGCCCGTGTGCACTTTCTCACTCATGCATCTTAACTTTAAAGTGATTGGTCTTTTCCCTCTGGAGTCAGGCTGAATGATATAGCAGCTTTCTCAGTTGTGATATTAACATTTCAAGTCAAGCCTCAATCCACTTCTCCATCTGAGAGACAAGATATGAGACCTTAGGCCTGTAAGCACTCCGGGGAAGTTTATTTTGATTCTCAAAAACCTCTAGTGTTTCATAGATTGGAACTCTTTTAGTAACCAAGATGCTTCAAGTTTAAATTTCTGCCTTAGGACACAGAAATACACTGTTGAGATTTCTAATCAACAGAGCTGTTCTGGTTTTGGCAGGATGCTGAAACCCTGTCAGTTTTTGGAAGCGCCCTAGCATGCAGGCAAGCACGTTCAGATAGCACCCTGTGCTGTACCAAACCTGACCAACCAAAAGCCACTTCAGTCACCTGACAGTCAAGGCTGGCTGTGTACCCAGCAGCTCACACAGCAGAGCACATTCCTCCCTAGACAAATGAGGCTGCGTGTTGACTGGCCACGGGTCAAGCGTGTGGATATATAAGCCTTAGGACTGGCAGCTTCCTTTGACCTCTTGTTTTTGCTGGGTAGCTGCAGGTTCCTGGGTCAGTCATAGAATGGAGAGCCACGTGCCCTGGTAACCCTTCTGGCCAACAGCAGCAGCTGCAAATAAGATGCTGCTTACTGGAGTGGGTCAGTTGTACCACAAAACACATCACAACAACAACAGACAAGTTTTAAATTACTGTTTTTCCATGGGTCAGTCAAATTTTTACTTTTTTTTTTTTTTGGCATGGTGGTTTTAAAGAGACTTCACTTATATTATTTCAAGAGAAAATTTTCATCTGAACTGGTTCCTAAAGACCAGCATGTTCTAGAAAGTGATATACCATCTTTATACTACTCCCAGTGTATCAGAATATTGAGCACCACTGAAAGACGCTTTCTGTTTTTGCAAACACACAGATACACCCTTTGCTTGTTCGGCTTTAGCTTTTCAAAATCCTTTCAACATTGAAGGAGATATCCAGAAGAAAGAAAGAAAAAAAAATTAACTTTTCCACTCTGTAATCTCTACAAAGTTTAGGGAGTTATGAAAAGATAAAGGTGATTAGAAATGTAAGAAACAACACGTAAGAAACCTTGGCATTTACTTTATTTCTCTTAGAAAAATGAAAGAATGTTTAGTTTCTTCCCTTTTTTTCTCTACCAATTACAGTTTTAGCTTTCCAAATTTTCAAGTTATAAGAGGCAAAGCTATAAAACCAACTCTCTGAAAATAACAAAACCAGTTTCAAAAATTCTGGGCAAAAAAAAGCAAACAAACAAAAAATCACCACAGAAAACTTTAATGTTGTAGAGACAAAAAAAAAAGAGGCGTTTTTCTATTTTATATCATGTGAGGCAGTTCAAATAGTTGAGAGAGCCACATGGCTCGTTAGTTGTTTAGCTTAGTTTTTATAATGTTCTTTGGACTAGAAAGACAGCTCAGCTGTACTCAGAGAGATTTTTCTAAAGGGAGAGGAAAAAAAAAATGTCATAGTTACCAGTGGAGTGGCTGTGGCAGTGCAATGCTACAGGTAACCTGGAAGAGGAACTGCATAAATTCATTCTGAAAAATTCTAGTACTAAAAAGCAAAATACAGCAAATAATCTTATTATTACAGCACTTTAAAACTACAGCATTTGGCATTCAAATGCTATTTGACAATCACAGTTTAGTAGTATAGGAAATTAAGTCCCCAGTTAGAAGTCTAAGGTTAAAAATCCACAGTATTAAAGAAGCTTATTGAAGGAGCTATGAGATACAAGAAAAAATACTATTTAATGTAGTTCTCAGTCTTGCAATACCATTCTAACTTACCTCATTAAAAAAGCACACAGCAATAAGTCATCTAGCTGGGTCTTACTGGTATGACTTGATTTCTGCTCAATGTGCATATGCATCCCTACACCAACCAACCACGTGCCTTCTGTGGCAGTAACAACGTAATTGTATTCTATCATAGTGCCCAAAATGCCAGTTTGACTTGGAAACAGGTTCATGACCAGCAGTGCTACCCTATTCCTTTCTAACTTCACTAACACCACAGAGACCTACAGCTGAGCACCTATAGAGCCACATGGCTTCACTAGAGCATCTTGCCTCTTTTGGCTCCACCCAGAAACAGATTTCTGTATGTAATTCTGTATTATTCCAACTGTATCCTAGGCCAGGGTTTGAGGGCAGGTGATTGAGCCAAATCCCATCAGATTAGAGAGGATAGGAGAAGCTGTGGGCTGCACTCCACAGGACCCCAGGGTTGGTGCCCAGGGATCTGACCCTCAGCAAGACTTTGTCCAGGGTAGCTTTGTGGAGCCTCATCAGGACTAGAATTTAACACAAGGAAGGAAAACTTCCTCACTGTGATTTGTATAGAGCAGGAAAGGTCTTCAGAGGGGAAAGGTAAGATCAAACAGCTCTCATTTCTGTAACACTCCTGCTGGCACCTGGAAGTCTGGATAAGCATCCCATTACACACTGGAGAGCCACGCATAAGTGAAAATAAAATGATACAGTGCTGGCAGGAAACAGCTTTACCCAGGTTTAAACTCTGCCTGACACCCAAGTTAAAACATATTAGACAGATCCTGGCTTCACCATCGTCAGTGAAAAAGCTCCCACAAATGTGAAAAGAGACAGGATTAAATTAATGTTACTCACTCCCATCGCTGATGTCTACAGAGGCAAAGAGAAACTGATCTATAAAACAAAGGGATAAGTTTTACATGATTCTGTAAAACACAACCATAGCTGTAGATGCTAAATAAATAAGAACTAGCTTCAAATATAATCCATACTCCTATTTATATCTTAATGAAAAAAAAAACCTCTTTTTGAGCTAAAACATTCCAGGCTTTCTCTCAGCTGCAAAACGATTTTTTTTCTGAAATTCTATGACTCATCGATATCAAAGCACTGTGAATAATAGAAATAGACAAAGTGAGAGTCGTCTTTAAAATACAAGCGTATGAGGATTTTTTACAAGTGAAATGAATCTGCTTATAACACATAAAAGAACTGAAAGATAGCATTGACTAACGTCTTATTTCCCAGATCCCTAAGCTATTGTACCTCATCCTGAGATTACCCCAAAGCAAACAGATACTTAAAAAAACATATTTTTTTCAATGTAAGCAATTCTTGAAGAAAAAAAAAAAAAAGCAAAAAACTATAAAAATGCAAAGTCTGAAAACTATAAAGAGTCAACTGGAGAGAGGGTTGGACTCTGAATGCCTTACCTGCAGCTCTGCATGAAAAAAATCAGCTTTTTTCTGAAGAGCAATTCTGCCCTTGACAGTCCCAGCCTATCCCAAACTTCAACAGCACCCAACATATCTCCACCCTATTCTGCCAAAACAACCCAAAGCCATTGGAGCTTGTGACACAGAACCTCTGGACCAGGCAGTGTAGAAACCACAACTACTGTAGCCATGACTCCTGTGGCAGAACTACCACCCTGACTGCTGGCAGCTCTGCACTGCCACAGGACCACTAGATCATCCAGATGCCCAACCATTGGAAAAGCAGAACTACAGGGGTCACTCAAACCAGCATCATTCCATGCTAGAGACGTCCTGCACACCCAGCTTAGTCCATCCCCACACCCTCACTGGGGCACCTGCTCTGCTGTGGCCTTCTCCTACCCTTAGACATTAAAAAAAATAGTTTTTTTTTTTTTTCCAATCTCTTCCCCACAGTAAGCACCAGGTGTCACTTGCTCATGTGAATAATTTAGTACCTGCTCACCCAGCAAAGAAGGGAAGGTAGACAGCTTGCCACAACCAGGCCTTAAGGACCAGAGGGAGGCACTGTGAATATCCCATGCTCATTCCACACTGTGGCTGTTGAAGAGTTGCTGTGTGGACCTACTATGATTGCAGCACTAAAACAGCCTACTTTAACTCCTAAAAGACCTTACAAGGGTTTTCTTCATTCTTTCAGTTGAAAGCAAGGATAAAATCACCTCGACTTCCCTATTACACTCCCAGTAAGCCCAGCAGGCTGTACATATAGAGTTGTACATCACCCACGACTCAGTGTTGGAAACAAGGGGAGTTACAGTATAATTGGGGTGTGGTGAATGTATTTCTTTGTCAGGTTCTCGGACTGCACCACCATCTGTGCAGACGTGCCAGAAAGAACAGGAGCCAAAACCAAATGTAAAAGTGTCCATTCCCTCCCTGGAAAAGAAAAAAAAAAAAAAATTTAAAAAAAATTAAAAAGCTGAAGTTTTCTTGTTCTAATCAAGACAAATCTTTCATGCAATAATTAAAATATACCTCCTATTCAAGGAGAGAATGACCAAGGTTGAAACAATTATCTGATGAAGGCAAAAAGCACGAATTTCCATCCTCCCTCACTCACTGTAAACATCAAGTTTATTCAAAAAAAAAAAAAAAAAGCACCAAAGCTGAAAGGCAGAAAACTAAGTAGATGCTTAAATTAGAAATTATTTAAATTGAATTTCATATGAAGAATGCTCAGAAGCTGGCCTGTTTAAGACAAACCTCAAGTTTTCTGCATGGCTGGAATCACATTAGCAGAGGAATGATAGCCTCGTGTATTCGCTAATCTATTGCCGTCAAGTTAGAAATAGATTCTTTCATTAGCATGCAAAAGGACTACAGGGAAACCAGCATTTCTGTAGTAAGCACCACAGATTTGTATAATAATGACTCAAAAGGGGGGAAAAAAGTGAGCTTGCACTGTTTTGAGGCTTATGTACCTTGATTATATCAATATTACATTTATTTTAACGTGTCAACTGTTCTGAACAGCCTACCAAAGGCCAATGTTTCACCTTCTTATGATGGGAGATCTTCCCTCTCTCATTTCCTTCCCCCCAGAAAAGGACAAAAGAAAAAAAAATAACCAAACCTAACCCAATTAAAGCTTAGATATCCTGAAATCTTTCATCCACCGATGACTGTCAGCATTCAGATTAAATTCCAAGGGTTTACTGCAGCTCTCAGTTTTAGCCATATAATTTACAAAGCCCACTCAGAGTCATGCCAATCTAATTTGCCGTTCAGCAGTGATTATCATTTGCTGACTGCACCTACCTGAAGTTTTGCTTTTGAAGATTAAAAAAAAAAAAAAAAACCCACAAAAAAAACCCCACAAAACAAAAACAAACCAAAAAAACAATTTACAAACGACTGACACCAGCAGCTTTCCTCTGGGAAATGCTTCAAGGGACACTACCAGCAGGTAACCTGGCATGCCACTTGCAGTCTGATTCAAGCTTTGGTTTTACCTAATCTCATCATCTCTAACAGAAATGAGCCAAGGCAGGAAATGAGCCAAACAACCTGTATTCCAGTCTCCAAAAATCCAGGACTGTCTGGGCTGTAAATGCCATTGCTCTGGTATCAACTGATCTTCACTACCTCTTCCTGGTAGATCTTGTTTTCTCATTCTCAAAAGAAATTTGCAGAGATGCTGACTACTGTGCCTTACAGTGGTACCTTGGTTCCGGTCTGTCAAGGAGTAGCGATTCCCTTTTAAAAAAAACCTTTTCTTTTTTTTTTTTCCCTGCCTGTAGGGGTGGGGCCGGGCCAAACAGGGCGGGGGGGGGGGGGGGCATGCACGGGACAAGTCTGGACATTCACACAGACAGAAACGGAAGAGGAGTGGTTTCTGGGAAGCTCTCTCTACTTTTTCGGCGTGGACTTGGAAGGAAGGAATCTGCCTTGGTCCAAGCCAGTCCTCATTTTCCCAGACTGGATTTTCTCTGACCAGCTCTTCATCACCAGGATTTCCTGGAGCACCGCTGCCAGCTGTATATTTTCTTGGGTTCATCTGACACTTTTGATCCCCTGGGACCCTGTTCTTCTTAAAACCTGAGTGGGGATTTTCTTTCAAATCACTCCCGTTTTTTTTTTTTCTTCCCCCCACCTGCCCCTCTCCCTGTTCAACAGCGTTTTCTGGCAGCCCCTACTGGTTGTTGGAGGGAAGGTTGGCCATCTGTGTCTGTTACATATACTGCTGTTTTAGAGTTTACTGATTATACATTTTGTTGTTTGGTTTTGCATTCTATACAAATATATCTCTTTCCCCATATATATATATTGTTTAGTAAATTATTGTCTCCTTACAAGCCCCAGGTCTCGCATTTTATAAAATTTAAGATAATACCTGTCCAAACTAGGACACGGTCTTAACACTCCCCTCTAGTAAACTTGTATCTTCCAGCAAAATGCCTAGAAATATTCATGTAGTTTGTGGCTTTTCTGCTTTTTCAGACAAAAACTTCTGGCTCAGGCAGGAGACATATCTATACATTTTTTAACAAATAAGAGGAACTAATAATTTGGATTTAAAAAAAGAGGGTTCAAACTGTAACACATAACTATAGTGAAAAGAGGAGTTCAAAGGAAAAGACTCCTGCCTGAAGGTAGTCAGGCTGCAGATTTACTTCTCTGCCAAGGTTCCAGGGAGGCCTCATGCTGTCCCAAGCTGGACCCTTGAAGAAGGCTGTGCAGAAAACACCAGTGCCCATCGCTGGGCAGCATTTCAACCACAAGTATTGTGCTCCTGAACAGTGCAGTCTTAAGGCAAGTGAGACTATTGATTATTTTAACACCAAATTTAGCAAGTCACTTTGGCTGAAAATGAGCTTTGCATTTAAAACTTTTTGTTTTGACATCATCCAAATGCTTGGAAGCATTTAATTTCAAAACACACTGAAGTGTAAATACTTAAAACAAAAACCTTTCTGAAATGGAGGAGTTCCAAAAGGCAACATTTGGTCCAGAAACATCTTTCCCTCCTTTGGCTTTTCATTTTCTTCAGCAAAAAGTCAATTTCTCCCTGATCCACCTGGGAATCTGAGGGAGAATTAGAAAAAATGAGAGAGGGGAGATCGCTACATACCCTGGGGCCGGAGGCATCCAGACTCTTAGGTCCCATGTCATGGAAGGCAAAAGACCAAATAAAGAGCCAGCCAGCATTGCAGCACCTCAAGCAAGAGCAACTGAAGAGTACATGGGTCCCAAGGCACAGGACCCAAATAAACAGTCTGCTGCGTGTCCAAGCAGAAAATCTGCTTTGCTTTTTCCAGTAACTTCATGTCTTCTTGCTTCCAGGTTAAATCACTCCTACTTTCACATAAGCATCACAGAACCAAAGATCCTCAACATGTTACCTAATTATAGGCTCAGACACCCCTAAATATTAGGCCTAACACACAACTGCAGAGATGCAAGAAAACAGGCAGTTCTCTGTTCAAAAGCCACTCGGCCAGCTGTCAGAAGGTAGTATGTCTGTTCTTTGGATTGGTGCATCCCACTCACTTGAAGGCAAAATCTTGACAGACTTATTCAACAGCAATTTTTAAAAATAATTTGCCACCCGAAGCACTTTCAAATTAACAGTTTAAGGGTTTAAATATGGACAAATATTATAAAATTTTCCCCATACTTGAATATATGACAGATTATATTTATTATTTAGTGATTTGAAAGGAAAAATCAGTAAACTTATCTTCACTGTTCACCCTCTTCTTAAAATGTCCATTTCAGCTGAAAATCTGGTCAGCTACATTCAGGGGGGAACAGGTACTAGCATAGACAAAATCAGCAATTTAAACAAATCTAGTTGTATTTGCCTCGTGCAGATGTGCTTGTGCTGGAACGGGATTGTTCACAAAAGACTATTTTCTAGTACTGCTATGCTGGAATAACTTGGAAAACTTTCCCATTCAAACAGACAGCCTGTGAGAATCTGTTTGGTAAGGAGATCATTTTATACTGCACTTAACTATTTCAATGGGCATCGAAAGGAAATGTAATAGAAAACACCAGACACTTGGGACACCAGCTCTCCAATCCACTTCAACTTCCTCTCCCTTATGGTTTTTCAAGAACTATTCTAAAAGTGTTATTTATCTGTTCTCTCTGCAACTTTGCAAGAGTTAAGTTTGAATTGCTGTCTGCATGTGGACACTGCTGGCTATTAAGATGTGCATACCCTACAGGGGTGTAATTAAGGAAGCATTAAGATGTTTTCACCAAAGGACAGTTCATTCGTTGCAGCTGCACTCTTTTTTTTTTTCCAGCAGGTTAACTACTTGGCAGCCCTTGCATGTCCTAGAGTCAATCTGCTTCTAAAAGGATGGAGGTGAGTGGGCAGGACCAGGCAGTTCATCTTCTGGTCTCTCATTTATTACCACATCACTCAGCAGTGCTGCTGACCTTCCTCACCTTGGAAACGGGGACCACACACTGCTGGGGCCAGTGGGACAAGTCAGAAACAAATTCATTTTGAAATAATTTACCTAATAAGAAATACAAATATCATTTTTTATAAATTAATTAAAAGGATACTAAAAGAATCCAAATATGTTAAAAGCAAGCTGTTACTTCAATTACTTCCCTACTTAGCTTCTCCCCTCCCACTTCACCGGTTGAAGTACTGGCAATTGAGCAGTCAGCCATAGTTGTGTGTAGTTACAAACAACATTATCACACTTTGTCTTCAGCTGGAAACAGTTCACAAGAAGAGCTGACTCATGAATGGAAAATGTTCACTGACTTAAGGGCATCACAATCTGAAACCCTTCTGTGTGAGAATCTATAGCTTACAACAGCAACGGCATCCTAGGCACTGCACACTGTGTTACAGTTATACGTCTCTGCCGCATCGCTGAAGAGGCAGTGGGAGGCCATGAGATAGAGGTGACAACGAAGGACAGTTTTCCATTAAAGGAATGGACCATACAAATTTCAAAGAGAAAGAACCAGCTCAATCTCCAGTCACCTGCAATCAGCCTGTGCCCTGGGCAAGGGTGGCACATCCCCTCTTCACCCAGCCCCACTTCCCGCACAGGGCTGCCGACAGCTCGAACAAAGCTCAACAGAGAAGCAGAAGGGAGGAAACCCATTGGAATTAGGACACGCCTTGGCCTGTCTCTCTGGGGACAGGGATCTCAGCAGGATATGACTGCAGCCCTTAGAAGCAGAGACACAGTTCTATTCCTGCACTGCAGAAGCTCCTAAGGCAACTTAAACCCCTTGTATACCTGGAGGGAGACTGTTGTTAACCATAGCAGGTGTTGGCTGTGCCTACTGTGCATAACTGAGAGCTGCTGAAACCCAAGGTGACATCCCAGTCAGCATTAATGAAAATATCATTCAGCACCAGCAGCCCCATAAACTGAAGCAAAGGAGGCTGGACAATGTTGAGTCAGCTGCGAGGGAGAGCGGCAACAGCTAATCTCCAGAGCTGTAACTCCCCTGAGTTTTCCCACTAAGGTTTTGGGACGTGATAGAAAACAGCACTTGTTTCTTTGATATGTTTCCTCTGGTTTCCCGTGCACCCCAGTCCTCCTCCTCCCAAACTAGTCTTGTTTCCTCCATGGGAAGCACAGACCCCCTTCCTTCCCCTGGACTGCTCCACACAGCTCAAGCCGTCTGCAGAGCAATCTCTTGGAAATAGCTGCACAACAGCTACGGGAGAGCATAAAAGATTAATCAGGTAGAGGATGGAGCTCTATATACAATTTGGTATTTAAAGTGCCTCTGCATTAAGAATCAGATAAATCCTGAGCAGGAGAATGAACTTCTCAAGCAAGTTTAAATGTGCTTAGATCTGTGATTGATAGATATGAGTGACTGCTTCATACTCTAGAGTGACCCAATTCGTGCTCTCTCCTCTGACAACAATTCCAGAATAAATTGCCCTGACTAAGACATAATAAAAAACATTATTCTAGAAACCCACCCACTTAACCCATACCCCCATGACTGTGCTCCAGTTAAATTACCAGGCCAGTCAGTCGAGTAGCGATCAATTTTGGCGACTTAATCATTTTTATTTTAAGGAAGCAATAGTTGTGATGCATAATGATGAGTCCATTATGATTTTAAGATGTCTATCATCTGAAAAATAACTTTTAAAACATCTGAAAAATTAACCCTTTCTTCACTGTCATTCAATGACTCCTGAAATACTTTCAGGAACATGTTTTGGATGAGTAGAGATTTTGTTAAGAGCAAACATCTGAGGAGATCAAAGCAGGTAATGGCAGAAGGGAATTTTAAAACAAAAAATACCAGTTTTAAAGTCACTACATAGGATCCAGGTGTCAAGTTCATTGTTGCTGCTTTAGCATTTTTGTTGACTATAGGTGAGTCAAGTCTAAACCCCAGGTGCAAATACATACCAAAAAGTCACAACACAGTTAAAATATATTGGAGGGGAAGCTGAAAAGGGAACAGATTACAAGTCTGAAGTGTGAGCTGTTCTTTTCAATTAAGAACTGGTATCATAAGTCAAATTTATTTCTTTCCATTTCTGACCTTAGCAGGAATAACATTTACCTTAGTGGAACAATACTTATA
>JANHGL010016574.1:68839-98355 GCA_024611195.1 Ceyx melanurus
CATTTACCTTAGTGGAACAATACTTATAAAAAAATATTTTTTTATAATATATATATATATATAAAATAAATTTGTGAGAAACTTGGGGTTTTTTTTCCCTCAGGTGAGCAGCTGGGTCATCCCAGGCAGTATCTGGTGAGGAAGCAGCTGTACTGAGCAAGGACCCTATCTACATATTCACTGTAATTACCTTAATAGCACTTTAAAGGAATTGGGCAGTCCAAATTTAATATGCAGCCAGGATTGCTGTTAGCACAGTTAACTGAGATAGCAATTACTCTTTGCTACTGCTGGAGAAGAAAGCCAGAGAGGAAGAAATGCAGTGCTCCAAGTAACCAGAAGGGCACACACAGGGCTGAAATTGCCCCTGTCCCCCCCAGGACTTGCAGTAACACTTCGTGACTTTCTCTCAAGCTGCCGCACCCCAGTCTAGACATAAGCAGCTGGGATTCAACGTGCTTTTAAAAAAATCATCAAGCAAGTTCAGCAGTGTAAAGGGTCGGTGAAAGGATTAAAGCCAGGATACCCAAACCACCTGCTGACAAAGCACAATTTCACTCAAGAGCAAAGGAAGCAGTAAAACAGAAATTATGGTAAAATTGAGGATGAGAAGGGTTGAAATCCAGCCCGTACAGGCTGCTGTCTGAACCAGCCCACTGGAAATGCACCCTCTAGTGCAGGCAGAGGCAGCTCCCTACTGCCCACTTCACAAAACTCAGCTCTATCTAAAGATGCCTTAAGAGCCAGACATGGTGTGCCAGCGTTCTTGCCTTTCACACGTACAAAATACCTGCTAAACAGTAACATTCCTGACTGTTGAAATATTTGTCTTTGCAGATAAATTGCTACATCTCGGAGCTAACGCCCAGTCTATTCTCATTCTGAACCCAGATGTAGTGCTTATGCAGCCTCACTGGCTCTGAATTGTACAAGTTAGAGAGGGAAAGGGGTTTCCCCATAGTCCAGTGCACCAACAAGAAATCAGAAAAAGCCTATTTTCCCACAGTCCTACATACCTACATGTCAACACTATGTTATAGCCCACTCGAAGAAATTATCTCCTTTTGCTAAATTATCTCTAGATATCAGCCAGATATTATAAATATTTATATATAAAGTTCTCAGTGTTACATCATCGGAAACTAGCCTTAGATAACACAACCTAATGAAAAGCTAGTAATCACCTCCACCAGCTGTACTTGTTTGGGTTTTTTTTCTACTTCAAAACCTTGTATACCATTTGCTCTAGCAGCATGAAAGCTTTAAATTAATATTTGCTAATAAGAAATAATCTTTCTTGTATTTTCATTAGACTGGCATCCTAGAAGAGATTTCCTGTTTGGGATTAATCTTATGGCCCCAGCTCTTAGCAAATTTAATTCATTTAAAGTGTTAACTGTGCTTTAATCTCTTGGAGAGCATGCACAGTTGAGGTACCAGCTAACTAAATCACTTTCAACAAGAACCTAGTTAAATTGGCACATGTTCAGACGCAGTGTAAATTGTACACGTCAGTACACAAGGCCTGCAAGTCGTTGCCTCTGTTATTTACTCCCCTGTTGGATCCTTTCCTCAGTAATTCCTTTGCAGCCCCAGAAAAACATGAACTACAAGGAGTGAATGTAACTCAGGGCAGAATCACTCTTGCTGGGACTGATCCTGTGGGGTGCTGAGCTGATGCAGCTCTCATTGAAGCCACTCAAGGAAGAGACACCCATCAGAGGTCTCTCCAGTTACATGCTTGAAGTAGCAGAGCAGAGGGTGATGTGGGATACTGGGCTCAGTATAACATCATACCCAGCCTGTCTCCTTAGAAACACACTTCTGGAGTACAGCTGATGCCAGGAGAAACAAGCTGTTTCCATAATTCTTTACATACAGATAAACTGTTGCATTTGGGGTTCTTTTCTCCCTGCATTACAAATGCTAAACAGCAGATAATACAGATTGTAGAGCTCCAAACAGACTACACACAAATTGCCAAATATCACGTCTCATGGACTGGCAGCGTTAGGGCAGCAAGGAAGGAGAGGAGAGTGCTCGTGCAGCATGAATAATATATGCTAAGTACTCAATTCTGTAATTGTACTTAAGCTATTTGTTTTCCTACTACCAATGGAAATAAGCAGTGGAACATTGCAGGGTTTAGTAAGCGTGTATTTTGTTTTAAATGGAGGAATATTAAGTCATGGGTACAGTAAGAGTATGAACTAGACTTGAATTTTCTAGGTGCTGCAACTTCAAGCATAAAAGATTAACAGTTACTGGCAACACTACTGAATTACACTGACAAGTGAATAGTTCACAACCAGCCAGACGTTTCACCACACTGCAGGCAGCCAGTGTGTACAAGGGGCAAAGAAAACAGACTTTAAGTAGACTTTTGCTTCATTGGAAAGCTCTTGTAGTGAGGCAGTAAGCAGCCTTACAATGCTCCTCAGTCTCCCTTGTCTCATCCTTGCAGCTGAGGGTCCCTTCTTTATCCACAGTGGGCAAGGCTACCAACTGAGAGAACCAAATGTTCCTCTGTATTGGGCCAGGAAGTAAAAAAAAAAATTTTTTTTTAAATCATACTTGGAAACCCAAAAGACATAATGATGGGAAAACTAGTTCAACCACTACACACACTGTGAATTCATTGTATGGGATAGATGGCGACTTCAGGAGAGCCAGGCAGGGCAGTCAGCGAGATTCTCATCCATCAAATCCCTCCTGCATTTGCTGCAGAGGTGGAAAGCATGTCACGAATGACAAGAGGGGATTTCAGGAAGAAAACAGTTTCCTTGTTATGAGAAAAGAGAAGGGGAGCCTTCAACCTGGCATGTCAGAGCTACTCTGTACAGCTGCCACCCTGCCACCTGTGGCCTTTGTATCTTGCCGCGATGGCTTGTCCCTCTTTTCCCAGCACCCACAGGCCAGGCAACGTCTCCAATGGGGATGGGGCTGTGCCAAGGGAGAAGTGAGAGTCTGGATAACCCTCTCCCCTGCTGGCCTCCCGGAGCCTGTGCCAAGTGCCCAAGAGACTCCCAAGGGGAGCTGCAGCACACATCTAGGCATGACACCGATGGTAGCAGGACCCCATCCCTGCACCCAGCAACCTGGGAGGCATCCCCAGGTGTCCACACCAGGATGCTGCCTCTGCACCTCCACCACCCCCACGCAGGGCAGGGACATGCTCTCAGGGTCTGCTGGCCACTGCCAACCCACAGGCATCCAGACCTTCCAAGGTTTGGGTTGTAAAGCCACAGTGAGCTATCCAGGTTCTTAAGGCTTGTAGCTTGGCCCAAACAAGAGGGATTTTCACTGAGGGGGAAAGATACCCCACTCACATACACAAGGCTGACCCCTGCAGAAAGCTGTGTAGGATCTGCCCTGAACAGCTGGAGAAAAGAGGAGAGGCCAGGCCTCTAAAGGGAAAAGGTCACTAGGATTATTTTCTTGCAAAAATTACTTTTTGCGCTTTTTTTCCCTAAAAAAAAACCAAATACAAACAAACAAAAACAAACAAAAATAAACAAAACCCACAACACTGAAAATTCCTTTAAACAAATGAAAGCCACAAAAGCTGGAGGCAGTCACCCAGCATGGAAAATGAGCTCAAATCCCAGAAAGTTATCAAATGGAACAGAAAATAGTCTTATAATGGGAAATGTCAGGCAACCCTAGTAAAAAGTGAAGCTTCCAGTCCCACCTGTAATCACCCACCACTGCACTCTTAATAGGTTCTCTACAATTATACACAGATGGTGAGAGATGGTGCAATCTTCTGCTGATGCTTGTGGTTATACACTTTAACAAAATGCTCAGGCAAATTAAGGTCACTCCTGTAGATTTCTCCTTTACCTCTTAAAGACCACTTCACACATCAGAGGGTAAGACTTACCAGCCGTAACAGTGTAGAGACAAGATGATAATTTCTGGTTTACCTTAGATTCTTATATTACTTATTGTTCTAGTGCATTCTGAAAGATTACATTAACATTTGCTTTATAAAGTCTATTTCACATAAATCTCTTCCACTGCAAATGACAAATAAATCATCTAAAGAATTGCGTTTAGGACAAAGCACAAAGGAAAAAGAAAATTATCTTATGCACAACCAGGGCATGATGAGAGATCATTTTGAGATAAGTTTGGTATAAATAGAATTCTATTTCTGAAAAACAAATTTAGTAAGACATTTTAGAAAAGCCCTTTTGTGTTTTTAAAACAAATTGCATTGTGCTCAGAATGCTTCAAGGAAGTGTTTGGGTTGAAATCCATGCTTCACCAGAGTTGCTATTCAACTATTCAGTTAGAGTGACTCCACTTTTCACAGGAAAGCTTTATTTAATTCCCCATAAAATCTGCACAAAAATAATTTCTTTCATAGTCATTCTAAAATGTTTCCATCTTCTGATATGAAAAAACATCATTCATACAGAGAAATTACTTTAAGTTTTTTATTACCTCGACACTGTGTTTTCTGTTTAAACATTAAAACATTCATTTGCTCCTCAGACATTTAAAGGTGGCTTAATTTCCTGAAGACTGATTTGCAAATATTTTTAATCTAAAGAAAGGATTATATATGGCAGCTTCATTATACCAGAGCTAGATAAATGTTTGTAATTGCCAGTACAACTTCTTCACACTAAGTGGCAGCTAATACAAGAGGCCATTTAAGGTTAGAACTGTGAAACTAGTTACCTGAAAATACTTAACCAGCCACTTCACTAATCATAGAAAGCATGAGCTACCTGTCCAAATTACTCTGGAAAGAGATTACATTATTTAGTTACCATTAAAACTTTCAAAATTCCTATTTTATCTAATTTCTACTTAAAAAAAAAATACTTAAGAGCATGGAACATTTTAAATAAGTGATCATCTCTTAAACCCTGGTGATACTTCAAATAACAAAGAGAATAAAAATAATTATTGTGATAGATATGTTCTGATAGCATCCTGTCATAAGATAAAGTCACTATAATTAAGTGAATTTTGTTGCACACCTACTCACAGATCAACTATTCATGGGAAGAGACAGCTAAGACGACACTCAAGGAAGGCAAGATCAAAGGAGCATATTTTAAATACAGTTAAGCCCTAACACAGGTATGGCTTCCTTCTTAGTTATAGATCCAGACGGAAGAGAAATACACAATTTTTCTAGACTGAGTGAGCAAATGCACTCTTTGCACATCCCTCACACACCACAGCCTTTTCTGGTGTTTCTGCAAGCAAACCACTAATTACCACACTCAGCGAGAACAAAGAACTACAAACCTGAGATGAGAAGCAGCCACTTTTGAATTAATCAATTGTTCTCTCATCAATTCAGTTCTGTTCTTTCAACACTGCCAACAAAATGAAGTTAGTTTGAGCAGTGGAAAGTAATTATACTCATTATGAAAAAGAAAAAAAATTACATTTAGTCAGATATTAAAACATTACCCTTGCAGTCTAAGATAATGACAGCTTCTCCTGCTAAACACCATAAAGGTTACTACGTATTTCTGGAAATGAGAATGAACCCACATGATAAACAGATACATATAAAGAAGGGGGGGCGGAAATTATATATATCTATAAAATTTAAGTATTAGTGCGTTTACTACTCTTAAAACCAGACTTAGAATGGAGCAACTCCTGTGGAATAGCCAAGTCTTTTTAATTTCATTCAGCTTGGGCAATATCAGTCCCTTTTATCTGCCGGAGTTAGGGCAATACATGTGACAAAATGCCTTTATTCTCAACATTATTTTGTCCATTTAGAAACAGTTTAGTTAAGCAGGGTAAGAGAAAAGAATTCACAGTCAGTTGCAGGAATAGTCTCCTTTAATTGCCAATTCATACTCAAAAGTGCCATCTTCGAAATCCACCTACTAACCATTTCTGAGTTTGGTTTTATGGTTTTCACTTAAATTGTAATGTTTGGGTTTTTTCTTCTTCAAGACACAGCAAGATGCTGAGGCTACCAGTATCTTGCCTCTCAGTAGACATCACGAACTGGTATTTTCTTTTTTTTCTACAGACAATGCAATTATTACTTATTATTATTATAGTATTCAGAAGTTTTAAATACCACTTTGCAATTTCATGACCCAGACATTATTGCAATAATTGTATCGCCTAAAGACCAGGAGAGTCAAGTATGAGGAGCAGCCAGTCACAAACAACAGCGTGTACTGATATGCTAACGGGGTTAACAAGCATCACGGCTTGGAGCAGAGTAGCCATAGGGCTGCCGCCCTTGAAGAAAATAAACATGCACAAAAGAAGAGAGCTCTCAGGCTCTTCAGCTGGCAGTATTTGCTAAACGAAAAGCCTCGGTCACAGCAGCAATCGGGGTAAGTTGTGGGAACTCTGATAAATAACTAACTAACTAAATAAATACATTAATAAATTAATTAAATATAAACCGTAAGCAGAAAAAAATAGATGCTGCCGCTTTTCCTGACAACATTTTCTTCGGTATCTAAAGGGAATTAGCTTGCTTCATCTAGCTTAAAGTTTAATTACTCATCTTCTGGGACTTCTCCTGATCCAAAATGCAATGCCTCCCAGGCAACCCCAAGCACCCACGTACTATAATAGCCCTGTCAACCAGATCCAGCCGTCAGCTGGAGCTGTGAGGAAAAATGTCGTGCAGCAGTGTCTATGCTCAGGTCGGAGAGCTGCAGAAAAACCATCGAGAGCCTAAGTGCAGAAAGGTGAGGGGAATGCCTGGGCTAATTACTGAACAAGAGATCTGAACAGGCAAAAAGAAATAAAGGAGCCCATTCTCTGCTCTCCTGGGACACAGGCAGACCCATGATCAGCATGACACCAGTAATCTGTACCAAACTTCTTCCAGATTATTATGCAGCATGAAGGGGGCAAAGGAGATTCAGACCAACAGTTCTCTGCAAAGATGGCACCTGAAATGCTATTTTAAGAGGGGTGAAACAGGACAATGAACTCACTGCAAGTCAGTTTGCTGCTGTAGACTTCACTAATCACACTTCCCATAAAGGACAGCCAAAAAACAAGCTGAATCCCTTCAGCAGAGTATTAATCCACCTGCTACACTACCTCCTGGAGTCCTAGCACCTTTTGTCAGCAGTACTTCAGTTCTCCAGTGGCAGAAAGGTTTTTAATTCATTAGTCACCTTTATTATTAAAACTTCATCTGAGGAGTTAATCTTTTGAGAATTGAGGTCACAGCCATATGCAAGTATTTATCTTCAGTTTTATACTAAGTGGTATTTCTGGATAACTAAATATTTCCTGGCTAACTAAGAATGTAGAAAAACAGAACAAGAGTAGAGTGAATTGGTTTTACGTCACCATTCATCTAGCCACGGGTCAATTTTCTTTGTTTAGTTTGTGGTAAAGCAATCCTCATCTTCCTTGTGTTTTCACTTGGGGATTCTTCACACACAGTAAATATTACAAATCAAAAAAACCCAATCCTTTCTTTGAGCAGTGAAAACAAGGCTCTTCATGCCTACTTTACAAGGATTTAAATAGGACAGCACAAGGTGAAGAAAAGAGTTGTGCAAAAACTTGCTGACTGCATTTTGACCTAATTGTCTGAATTCCTGATTTTGAAGGGACTATACCACTGTTTAAACTCCCAGAAGCACAGATACCAAACTTCAGAAAACAAACCTCATAAAACGTTAAATGCTTCAGACTGCACAAGATTAAGAAGTGGGATTTTAGTATAAATCCTTCTTATGTTCAAGATCACTAATGCCAGCAGAGGGTTTGCTCTTAGAATTAAAAAAGGCAAAATTACTGGGCAAATACAGTGTAGCAAAATAATTTTTAATTATTACTTATGAAGAGCAGGCTTCTGATGAGCAGCTTTCCTTCTTGCCTGCCAGCTCAAAGGAACAGATCAGTTTGAAAAGCAGGAAAAAAAACATCTGACACTTTTCTTCTTACACACTTTGTCAATGCCAAGACCTTTTGTACCTACACAAATACATATATTTTTATTATTTTTTTTACCAAAAGTGCAACTAACCCAGTCATGAAGCTCAAAGAACAAGAAAGAAATAAGAAAGAGCAAAGTCTGTATAAGACCCAGAGCATGACCCCTCTCTCTGGACACCTGTTGAACTGAAAAACTTGTCCTCTCAGAGACAATGGGCACTAGGACAGCTGGAAAACAGGACATGGCAAAGCTATAACCATTTTTTAAAAATTTCTCTCTTTCCAGATTATTTTTTTTAATTCAATATATCACCAGGAACATCCTCTCTGGTGGAGAACCACTTGCTAATCTGGGCTTCAAGTGAAGGGGTTGAGCCCACATCCCATTTATGGTTGATTTATGCCCCTTTCCTGTAGCCTTCAAATGTAGGAACCTCTTATTGCTGTCTTCACAAGAGAAGCCTCCTTGAAAGGCTTAATTTCTTTCCCAGAAGTCACACAATGTAGGCAGAGCAATGACCACTGTAGAATCAAGTGACATGACTCCTCTCCAAGCCCCTCGTTTACTTTCTCCTCTATCATGTACTACAGTAAGAAATTATCACATTCAGTTCAGTATTGGCCAACCTTGACAATGACAAAGTATAGATTAGTTGAATATACTCTGAATAAAGAAAATAATTCAAATACAGAAAAGTAGACCTACACAGGTGAGGGTTTCATGAAAGCTCACTGAAGTTGATGGAGAGTCTCCCACAGACCTCATTTGGCCCTGGGCTCCAGCTCTAAATAGCTGCATGGGAAAATGAGCCCCTTCATCATTATTTGAGGTTACATTGTAGGCAGAAGATGCCTCAGTGAGTGGTCCCAAGACAAGTGGCTTATCACCCCAAGATGCCCCCTGCGGGACCAACACAGAGCCAGCCACGTAAGAGGAGGCCCAAAGGGGTTCATAAGCCCAGGCACATTTCCCAGCTGAGGAATAAAAGTGAACCAATGCCATTCTGAAGCCTCTTCTCCTTTTAGCTCTGGCAACTTCAACTGTCACATAAGATTTCAAATGACACTGCTCAAACTATGTGATGTAGAGGTGCAAGTGTGACCTTGAGCGCGCAATATTTCTTTCACACACTGTTGATTGCATCCAACAAACCAACCAACACCCCTCCTCCCTCTCAGCACAGCCACTGTCAGAGCAATCAGACCTGCTCAGGATACTTACAAATAGCTCACTGCTATGGAAGGTGAATCCTATTTGGGTTCATGACAGAAAAACAGTTATAAAGTAATTGCTGAACTTTAGCTTTAAACTCAAAGTGTAGTGTGAAGAAATAAAAGCAATAAATCTAAAAAAACCCATCATCTTACCAAATACAAACAACCCTTTCAAGTGATTATAAATATCATCAGTGAATGGTGAAGACCATAAATACTTCCCAGGGTTCTGGGACTATCATAATAAACCACAAGAGCAAAATTCATGTGGGATATGATGTCACCATTGCCATGAAGTGTATTGATAGTCCAGTTCCCTGTGTTCCCATATTTATGTTTCTAGAATACATGGTTGCAACTACAAATTTTAATGGAAAAGCAGTTTTATTTAGCAAAGAAATATAACTTGGAAATCGAGGTCCCTTACCCAGAAAGGCCTGGCATTACACCAGCAAAGGTCTTGCTGACAGCATATGAAGCCCTTGACAATTAGCCCTGAAGTACCTAAGTGACCATCTTTGTTATTCTTCTTTTTGGTTCTAAATTTCCCTCTGAACCTTGCAGTGAGCAGGACCCATCAATACCACTCAGTCAATGCCTTTATAGTTTGCTGCAACAGAACAGCACCTCCTTAAGCTTCTTTGCTTCTTTGTTCATAGCTCCCCAGACTCTTTGTTTTGTCCATTTTTTCTCTTTCTTGTGATCATTGTTAAAGTGGTTGATGTTCTGGGCCACCGAGTTCAGTTTTATTTCTATCATGTTTGCAGCATCTGAGACCACTAGCTAGGGGCACTTGAAAACAGAGTCAGGAAACAGGAGACTGCACTGACTTGATTTTGGCTACAATACAAGACTCCCTCTTTGCATTCCAATAGTCAACTTTAGGTACAAAAACTCAGATGCAAGGTGCTTGCCAGTGGAAGATATGGCTACCACCTTGTACACATGGAGCACCCTAAGGTCAACATACTTTGTCTCAGCCTTTTACAATCTCTCCTCTTCAACTACATGTGTCCCCACCACCATGAGAACAATCTTGGATTTTTTAATAACCAATATTTTTATAACTCTCTCCTATATTGCTTCCCTATTCTGCCCACAAGAAATACTTTGCTTTCTCTTATTAAACTAATAAAAAATACTGGACTAGCACAGCCAGAGATTCTATTCTGAACTGCTACATGGAGAGTCCAAAAAGCCTGGCTTGCAGCAGAGTAGAGAGCTGGTGCAAATCCTACTGCTCACATACATGCTTTGTGTTTGGCCCTCTTGTCACAAATACTCAGGCCACCACCTTTCATTATTTAGCTGTTACTGCCATACTTAATAGTCCAGCCTGTTCCCTCTATTGGACCGTTATATAAATACAGATTAAATTAATCCACCTTTCATGCCTCTGGTGAAAGCCAACGTGAGGAAGGAGGCTCAATGCATACCATAACATTAAAGAGCAAGAAGACAGAAAGCAATGAGGAAAGCATTTGACTGCTCTATATCAGCAAGGTTTTGCCAGCACCCATGCATTGACAGAGGCATGCAAGCTGGCACAGAGATTGTGTAGTCACAAGGAGGGTTGTTGACAGGACAGCTTTACCATGCCCTGAAGGTCAAAGACTGTAACAGAGCTGGTTTTTCTTAGCTGGCTTTAAAGCCACACTGGCTGAAATGACTCCTCTCTTACTGCATGGCAGCGCCGACAGGAACCACCAGCACATCATCATTAGGGTAAAAGGGGAGAGATTCCTTTTGGAGGACACAAAGATGGTCACCACCTACAAGAGCTGCCTCCTCCAGCTAAGCTTGGTTTTATCAGACATACTTTTGAGCAGTGGTGAATTTTAGTCATACAATCAGAAGAAAGAATTATAGCAGAAATACCACTTTTGAAGCTATTGTTTATAATCTACATCTTCAGCTTCAGATAGAAATCACAGATCCCAGGAAATGCAAATAAATTTATCACCCTTTTGTGGACATGTATTTTGAAGATCTTTAGTATACTGTTTATCAAAAGGAATTGCTTCAAGTTACTTACGTTTTAAGGGATACTCTATCATTTTTTCATAGTTGAGCCCCAGTAAACTCTTACCCAGCATTCTTGCTTCCCTTTCACCACCACAGCCAATCCTACATACTAATTAAAAACTGGTTATGTCAATTAAATTGCACTTTGTTTTCCTAACAAGATTGGTTTGGTTTGTTTTTTTTTCTTTTCTTGCTCGCTACCTATTTCATGAAGCAAGCATGAAGCTGCATGACCTTCAACACCATCAGCTCTACCTTCTGTAGGAGAAGCAGACTGTCTTTTCTCCCTGCCAGTCCACATATGATAAACATCAAATGCAGATCATAACAAGTTGCTGGCAACTGATAGTTTGCTGGTTTCATTCTGTGCCCATTTCCAGCTCTAGGCTCTACTGCAGTAATGAGGAGCAAAGATTATGATTTCCTCCCTCTCATCTGTAACCTGACTGATTTGCACTTCCTTGTTCTCACCCTTCTCTTAGTTTATATTCTAAGCGTGGCTGATCTGAGCATTAGAGAGCACATTTGAGGAAATAACCTAAAATGGAGTACAGGATCTTGAGAGAGTAAAACTTTCCAGTTGCTGAGGAAGCATCTGAAATGGTTATTTTCTCAGGTCCATAACTGCAGGGATGAGCACACCAGCTGACCCATAACATCAAACTGGTTTTGAACTCCATAAGGCTAAGGCATTTATCTGCTGTGGGGCTTCCAAGCCCTTCAAAGACTGCCTTTGGCTATACACAGAAGATGTTGCTTTCATCTTCTCCATGGAGCTGCATGGTTGGAATGGCTGTTTGCCCTGATGCACCCTTAATCAAATCCCAAGACAAGGCCCATAAACACATCCAGATCACTCTAAAAAATTTTGTTTGTTTGTTTTAAACAGTCCAATTCTGACATCTGATTCTACTGTAGTCCTTGGACTTGACTTCCATGGCTTGACACATTCTGTGAACATCTCCAGGGCCAAGCAAGTTAAATAAAAAGAAGTAAATTTATTTCTTAATAGTTCCAGAGCAATGAATCCAATTATTAACACAAAATATGCTTTCATGTGGCAAACAGAACTGATGGTACATATTGCTGTTAGAATCTTGCACCCACAGATTACAAGATTTTTATAGCATCATAACTGCAAATTAGTTTTTTTTCCTGTGCTTCTGATCAGTTAGTTGAATTGAACATCCATTATAGCAGCCTATTATGACTATATCATTTGTTTTAACAGCTTCAGTGTCCTTGTCTAAAGCTCCATCACTCTACAGCAGCTGGTCCAGGCAGAACTGTTCATTTAACAAAGCGATAGCAGACACTACTAACTAGGAATCCAAGGCCTTCCTAAACAAAAGGGGGGGTCCAAAATTACAACACTGGGTCTGCATACTATCTACCTTTAGAACCAAGGCCAAAAACACCAGAATTTTGCAAGTAGTTTTTGGCTGGTCAAAATTCCCATTCTACATGTTGTAGATTTACTCTTGACATTAGTAAAGTTAAATGACCATTAATTATTTTACCTCTAGGAAATGAGTCAGGATCTGGAGGAAGTCTGGACACCTCTGGTCAGCAATGCACCCTTCCCTGCACCAAAGTATTCTTTCCCCGCTTGGGAACAGGGGATGACTTGTCTCTAGAGGTGCCACCCTTAAAAGAAACAGAAATAAATTGTTGCAGGTAGTTGTGAGAGGTATAACTTCATAACACACTTTACATTAATTTAGCCTGGTCAGACTCCAAGGCTCCAATGTTCTTAGTGACACTTCACTCAGCTGGATGACTGTTAATAACCCTTTGGTCTGAGACTGCAAGACTTGTTAGGGTGTTTCTTAGCCTGCAAGATGGTACAGTACACACTTGAGTACTCTTTGCTGCAATCTTGTTTGTCTACAAAAAGTGCTAACACAGTCCCACACAGCAGATGTCAAAGACAAAGCTCTGATGTGGATGAGGCTGGGGTGTGCAGACACAGCTAAGGAGGATCAGTTCCTTCTCCCTGAAGGAACTCTCTGAGTTTGCAACACGTCCTGGAGAAATCCCTTATTCAGAACATATTACAGTAAGGTTTTATTACTTCCCTCCTGATAGAAAGCAGTTACCTTCCTGGTTTTTGCTCCTTTTCCCCATCTGAAAATGAAATCTTTCCCCTGGCCTACCAGCTCTCAGCTCAACCCTGAGGTGCATAGGCACAAAGAAGCAGAAACCAGTAAGGGACAGGACCACTTCCATACACACATTCACATTGGCTGACCTTTCCATCCATCTCTTTTTGCCTTTCTTGAACTTGGCCATCAACCTGCATGCTAAGCATCCGAGGCACTCCTTGCTCCCTGAAAAACTGCCAAAGTGGCACTTGCTGACCCCCGTATGGTTCCTATATGCAGTTCATGGTTCACCCTGGAGGAGACTGATTTCTTTCCAGTGGTGGCTTCTGTGGCACAGTGTTATACAAATAAAGATCATTGTCATCCTCAGAAACCCTTTTCAGGCTGTGGCAAACATTGTGCCATGGAATAGCCTTTAAAAACCACTTGGGCATCCAACACTGATTGTAACCCAGGCAATCGCAGTATGGAAAGACCTTGCACAACCTCTGGCTCTTTTATTCCATCCCATAAAGCTGCATTTAATCAGTATTATTACCAGAATTTACTAAGCTTTTGCTGCCTCTAGAGAGCTTAGGACTCAGAACAAAACTTGGCAACTTAGAAGAAAACATTCAGCATATTATGTAAAGCTATTCTTAGTGCACGCATGTAATTTCCAAGAGGTCTAAGTCACAGTAAGTGTGACACGTACACAGTAAGTTTTAAAGTACTTAATAAGAAAAATGGTAATTCAATAGGAAGCTTCTACCCTGCCAGTAGCAGGGTAGAAACATGCATGTAGGTTCACACTGAACTGTGCACATTCTCAATTGGAGTCTGATGTCCTGAGGGATCCAGAACAAGTCTTGATCTTGAGTGCAAAGATCATGTAACAGGGATACAGTCCTACTGCTGTACCCAAGTACATCTGTTCCCCTGAACAAACTGGTTACTGTAACCGGGTCAGCAGACCAGGCTCATATCCAGTGAAAAGCCCATCTGGGTGAAGTAGTGGGACAAACAGGTTAAAGGATTATGCTGCCCCATCACAGCTTCAGCTGCCCGAGGACAAAGTAAACCTGACTAGACATGGCACATGAGGCTTTAAGAACAAAACTGAGGAAGAAAATGTCAAGAAAGAACCACCGAGGTAAATGTTACCTTAAAGGCTTAGTACAGACTGAGTTCCTTTCATGAACTCCTCCTTTGCTGAATGTTTTAAGTATAGACATCAAGGTATATTGCCTTTCATAGAGGCTGACAGGTGAGCAGTCACCCATCTGAGCAGACTGCTCACCTGGTTCCAATTCTAAAAACTCAAACCTTTTCTCATGTTGTCACGTACAAGGGCTATCAATACTAGGCTCTCATTGCTGAAAAAAAAAAGTCTTCTCCTTTGTCTCCCTCACCCCATATTAATGAGGTATTTGTATCTTGAAGGCAGGCTCATTTACTGTCACCAAGTCCACACAGCCAGTAGCACATCACATCAAGTGTCTAGGCCGCAAAAGGCACCACACTTGCTGGGCGAGATGAATGGAGCTGGAAGGGCCAGCCCAGAACTGCAGACAGAGGGGTCACCTGATTAAACAAACCAGTCAGGATGAGCCACATTTTAAAATGCCCCTAGCACACACCTTTTTAACTTCTCACTGCAATTGCCATTTTTTATTTGGAAGCTGGGAAAAGGCCGGGTTGTGGCCCTAGGCAGCAACAGTAGATGTATATTATGGGGAGTACGCTTAGGGTGACAGTTATAGACACACTGTCTCCAGAAAAACACTTCATTTACAAGACAGATTTGACAGTTCAGTTTGTTTGCAATGCAGAGCACTCCTCCCAAACCCCCACATGGCCCTGTGAGCCTTGATTACTTCTTTGATGCCAGCTCTTCCATAGAGACCTTTGAAATGGAAGTGATGAATGAGGTCCTGTCAGGCTCCATTCCCTGGGTGGCCTTGAATCCATCCAGTTATCTGTTACGCTGCCAGCCCTGACAGTGATGAACACAATGCAGGCAGCTGACAACACCCCTATTCATTACAAAAGAAAAAAAAAAGGAGATAGATGGAAAGAGGTATGTTTGCCACCCTTCAATGCTTCACTCATCTACACTACCTTCAGAGGAATCTGCCTGGGGAGGAGATGATGGAGTCTGTTTACACAATTATATGGAACAGGAGATCCAACATCCCTCAGCTTCGTCCACTGAGGCTGAACATCAAACTGCCCAGAGGCTGGCATTTATCTCATTTCTTTAATTAAGCCATCTGCAGTTCACATTTACTGCAGACATGCATTCTGATGAGTCTGTCACATGCACAATGACCACAGAGCAGCCTGACCACACTTCTATTTCCACGTGTCACAGACATGGTGTCTCTGCTAACCAAGCTAGTACCTCAAAAAAAGGATGAAAGCTGGGCAGA
The DNA here is from genome assembly GCA_024611195.1 of Ceyx melanurus. Lineage (NCBI taxonomy): Eukaryota > Metazoa > Chordata > Aves > Coraciiformes > Alcedinidae > Ceyx > Ceyx melanurus. The sequence continues at coordinate 84,501 of JANHGL010016574.1, forward strand.
GCTGTTAGCCTGGTTTGTTGCAGTTATGGCAGATTACAGAGCAGCCTTGTGTTCTCCATCACCCTAACATGGGAGCAGAAGTTCCTGCATGTGAACCGCTGGATATTCTCTCTTCTTTTGCCTCCAGCAGATTGTCTAATCCCTCAGCGCCCTGCTTGTCTTGTTTCATCAGGACTGACCCATATGAACTCACAAACAAGTTTCTACATTCATGGAGGCTGGGAAGGCAAAGTACATCACCTTCTAGAGCCATCAGGCTCTCTGAAGCTACAGGGCAAGCGAGAGACACAAACAAAATGTTCAGACCTACAACACACAGAGCTTGTCATCTTTCAACCAGATGGATGCTGCTTCACCTCACTCTTTCCCTGTGTACTCCCAAATTAAAAGTCAGTCACACATGGCTGAATTTATACCTTAAAACAAAATGCACACCACAGCACTCGCACTCCGGAGACAAGGGAATCTCACCTATAAGACAGGTTGAAAAATTTCTGTCTAAACCACTATGAAAGAGAAAACAGGACTTTGTTTTTGCTTTTAAATCACATGGCTTTTTCCATTGCATCTTTTAATTTTCCACCACTAACACATCATAAACCCAAAACCTAGGGAGGGAGTGGGGGTGCCATCATATGCCACTTCAATATTTTCCTTTGAAAAGATCAACCTGGTTATTTCCTGTCCTCATTATGACTCAGATTTCCCAAGCTGTACCACAGAAAGCTTATATTACACTGTAAAAGGAGGCATTGCAAAATAATTCCAGAACAAATATAATTTCAAACAAGTGTTTACACTTTGATTTTGCTTAGAGATCATAATCTTCAAGTTTAAATTAAATGTTTTTGCTTATTTTTGTGTTCCCAAAACAAAGAACTTTCATAATGTTGGATTTAACCAACTGATACTAACCATTTAAATGTAGACTTAATCCGCTACCTGAACTCTGTCTACAGTCACCAGAAAGAAGCATCTCCAAAAGCAAATTGCATCTTAGAAACCATTTTCTCTTAGAAACTAGTCTTTAGATGGAGCAATCCCTTTGGGTGCTTCTTTCTTGTCATTTACTATTGAATATACAATATCTATTGTAGACTAGACATGTAACTTTGGCCATTAGTAAGGGAGATGTCAAAATAATGAGTAACATAGAGCAGAGACCTTTCCTTTGTTGGCCTGCATCTAAGTACTAAACTACAGCTAACAAAAAAAAAAAAAGCTTTATTTCAGGAAGCAACTGCTCCTTCAATTACAAAAGATCCTGCAGTTCTTGAAAACGCTGTTGAAGACCAGGACATTTCTTGTTCAGAAAGTGGCCAGTCTGCTTCTCCTGGTTTTGTAGGGCCACCCTTCAGGGAAATGTAGTGGAATAAGTACAGTAGACAAAGATTTTCACAGATGCAATGCAAAAGACGCAGTGGCAAGATAACCTCTACATATAATAGTACATATACATATAATAACCTCTGTGGTTTTAATTTCATTTATTTTCATTATTTTGTCTATTTAATATACCAACACATACTTTGGCTCTAATCATCTCAAAACTAGAAAACACCACAGAGAAAGCTATAAACTGAGCCTACAAATTAGTGCTTACTCCAATGTATCTCAGTACCTTCCTCTGCTGAGTTTCCACAAACCACTCAGCAAAGCCTGACAGACCTTGGTAAGAAATAATTTAATACAAAACCGAACCTCTATTCAAATAGATTGGTGTTTAAACATTTATGAGAAAAGCAGCTTTCAGAAATCCTGGGAACTTGCAGGTTCAGCCCTCCATGCTGACAACTGTTGCAACACCCCAAAAGGAAGGGCTTTGTTACCAGGAGGCAGCTCCAAAGCTGTACAAGCCTGGGACAGATTTGTCCCCAGAATTGTATGATCCACTCCTGTGTGAGCAAGAGTGACATTTGCTGCACAGATATAAAATCCTCTCTTATTTAAATCAAGAGATGAGAAAGAAAGCAAACATCACAAGAATTGTGCTGCTGAGAATACAGCACAGAGGATGTTTATCACTAGATTAACCTCTGGTAGACATCACTCCACTGAGTAAACCCTGTTTATGGCAGTTGCAAATTTGGTGCTCAGACTATAAGCTGAAGGAGTGTAAATAGTAGAAAACCTGGCTCTTATCCTGAGTTAGAAGATGCTTAAGAAATGGCTTGGACCACTCACGAGATAATGTCCGAGGTCCAGGGTACAATTTAGAGAGCCAAATTAATCCAGTGTAATTCTGTTCTCTCAGCCTTAAAGAGGCAATCAATCAATTACTGTTTATATCTGTACTACCTGGATGCATTACTGAAGAAAAAGACCATGGTAGAGAGTCATCTTCAAAACAACTAAATCTTTAACGACTGAAGGAAGCATGATGCAAGCACTTACTGAACTTGGCTGGCCAGCAATAAGCAAACAGCAGAAATGCAGGAAAACAGGAAAAATAACTGAATAATACATGCCAGGTTCTAGTCCACTCAAACGTCATATCCAGTCCTGACCCTGAACATCCTGAAAATGAGTAAGGGTCCTTCAGAGGTCACCTCAGAGAGCCAAATCCACACATCTCAGTTTCTTCTGCCCAAACCCTGAAAATACAGCCCTATTGCTAAGCAGATGCTGATGGATGTGCAAATGGGGACACAGCTGCAATTGCATCAGGAGACATAAAATGACATGGCTCACGGACAGATGGCACAGAGGAACAGAGGAAGACATTAAAGGCTTTATCCTGCCCAACCCTCCCCCATAAATCCATCTCCAGTAGTGGATGTAGTGTTAAGCCTGGCACTGCCATCCCAGAGTTCCCAGAAACACCTACAACTATCTTCCCCAGCTTATTTTTGAGCAAGAAATCACAGTTGTCTAATTGCTGGTGTCTGGGATTGTACAAATAAAAAACACACACCACCTAAATTTTATCCTAAGTGATCTTTTCATAACCCAGCCTGGAGCATTACATTTAGGTAAAGCTACTAAAATGGAGTGTGCAGTGTAGTGCACATGTATTAAGCTCAAATGACTTTTTCTTTTGCATGTATCTAAAATGAAGAACTCAGAATTAAGACTTGTACTGGTCCCTTCATCCTACTTAATGCAGGAAATATATATTGTCAGCACTTGGAAGCAGACAAAACCACTCTATCTGTGTTACCCCCAACAGATATGTCTCAAAATCTTCCTAGAGGCCTCCAGCAAGGAAGAGTCCATGACACCCAAACAATATTTTCCTGTGGTTTACCATCAATGCCTTTGGGAAAGCTTTCCAAATACCTTATCCAAATTTGCTCCTTTGCAATTTAAGCCCAATTTTGTTCTATCCTTGGCTTTGATGAGCAAACCATTTTCTTCCTCTCTATTTGAAAGCTATCACACTCTGTGCCCTTAGCCTTCTCTACGCCAAATAAGCCCAGATAGCCCAAACTCAGCCCTTCCTCCTGTACCATGGAAGTCCCAGATACTCCTCTTGCTTTACCTGATTCACCTCTTTCTGAAGGCACAATGACAGTCTGAGTAACCATGACTGCGCTTCAATCTGTATTTCAGGTTTGAACCAACACCAAAATCAAACCTACTCTTCTGCTTATTTTGATGTCAGATCTTTCACAACTGTAAGCTCTTTTATATAGCAATACCTGCAGAACAAGCCTTTCTACCTGTGTGTTTTTATACTGCCACAACAGAATCTATGTGGTCTGAAGGAGGACCCTGGCAAGCAGAATGGAGGAGTTGTAAACTGTTAAAAAAATAATAAAAATTATGTAGTCTGAACTTTTTTAAAAAAGACTACAAAACCTGGGACCTTCTTCACAGATAAGTTATTTTGGGCTCTACAGGAAACTTTTGTGCAATGCCAATTCTCTAAGAGCTGCCTCCCCTAAACACATGGCTAACTCAATCCCTGGTGTAACTCCTGGATTTACACCAAAGATTTGTTTTACTCTAGATGTTAAAGATGGATGGCCGATTCCTTCAGCACCCAAAATAATCAGGTGTCTCACTTCACAGCTCAGAGCTAGTTGTTGAACTTCCTGCCTTTTTCTGAAAATAGACACTGATGTCTGACTTCCCTGGACCCATTTGCCTTGCCTTTCTATCCACTAGTGACAAATAAACTTCTTCATTTGCAAGTTCTCTATAAAGGGTAGAGCTGATAGACAAGAATGAACTGTGAGTGTCACTACAGGAGCAGAAGAATCCATCAGTCCCACTAGAACATTTTGACTTGTGTTAATCAAAAGTACAGTGACATCTTAAACTCCAAGAGTCTGAGTCGGAAGCTTTCAGAGATTTCAAAAAATGATTCTGATCAATGGACCAGATTAATCAAAGAACAAAGAGAGATTCACAACTTGCTGCTCAATTACAAGGGTGATTCACTTCTAAGGGTATAAGGGCTTAAAATTGAAACAACCCAAGCAAAGGAAAGGAGCAAATCAAAGCTCTCAGCAGAGCCCTACCAGAGCAGAAGCAGGGTAAAGGCAAGAATTATTTTTACTAGCTTCCAATCACCACCCCATAAAACTTGAATTTGACTTAAACAGAGGGAGAAGCGTTTAAATGAAGCCTTAGGCTTGTAGCACCTCCTGCCAGAAATCTAAGGCAATGCAAATTAGGTGGAGCACCAGCCATCTCAGCATCCCTTGATGCAAAGGCAGGTGGGAAGATGGAGGGACCGGCACTCTCACTGTGCACCCCAGCCCCTGAAAGCACAGCCTGGCTGCCTGGGGCTCCTCAGGCTTTGGAAAGATTGCACACTGGGTCTGAGGACCTGTTCCACCATCAGCAATGACCTGCCTCTGTTGCTGAGCTCACTGGGCTTTCCAGTTTCAGTGTTCTTTAAAAAACTTCTCAGAAAGGTAAGATTTGGAGACAGAAAGGAAACTCTAAGTTGGTGTCCTGCTTATCTCTCCTCTCCAATTCCCTGGAGCTCTTCAGTCAGAGACTGCATGTGTCTCCATTTGTCTTCAGTCCTCTTCCTCTGCTGCTTCTGATTGCCACTTATGCACACAGAGATCTCTCTTAGGCTAACAGGTGGGGTCCTGCTGAGGAACATCTTTTACTTTTAAAAACATCAAAAGAAAAAATAAAATAAAATATAAAGAAACCCAGAGTCAGAACAAAGCACTTGTTTAACTTGAAGCCCAGAGTGCTTTTCTTTTCCTCATACTGTATGTGCTATTGTTAACTTTTATCAGAGGAACAGATATTTCAGGAATCACTTCAGAGTTACCACCACAATGATTGATGACTGGTCAAAGGAAACATCCAGAAAGCAATAAGCTGTAAAAAAGGGGAATGCACTGAGCCCGGTTCAGGATTGCCTAGCTGTGCCTTTCAAATTTCTTTCATCACATCTGTGACTGTAAGCACTGCAGGGTGAGACTTTGTGGAATATTTGGAGGTGCTGATGGGAAATCCATATTGCCATTTGTACCAACCTGAGGATAAAAGATTTAAAGAAATGGAAACACAAGGACTTGGTGGGGGGTTGTGAAAGAAAAAAAGAGCAAGAACAGTGAGATTTATGTAAACCCACTGAGAGTGCACTTTGATGAAAGATTGAGATTGCTTTGAAAGACTTTATGGAAGAAAAAATCAAGTGTTGTGTACAGGGAGAGAGGTTGGCTGGGTCACTTACCAGTCTGTCCTGATTTTCCCCATTCTTTCCCTGAAATTGTTCACATGCCATATACATCTTGTAGTGCAAATCTTGCTCTGAAGTGAAACATCACACAGAAGGGAAACTTTCTGGAATATTATTAACTTACACTGCTGTTAGCATCAAAGTTGAGGTAGTTTGTGTATGGGAAAATGGGGGGGAAGACCCCAGCAGAAAGAAATACTTAGCTTATATGGGAAGCATGTTCACAAGAAGCCTGTGCTGTCAGATGGCTGCTGGTACTTACAGAGCCAAGACTCAGCCCAATGCTGGCTGAGCAATTTCATGCCACCTACCTACATATGGGTTTTGTTTTTTTCCCTGGGACTTCACCCTGCTTGGGGTACTGTACGAACCTCTTCCATTGATGAACTAGAAGATGGAGAATTGAGTTGTGACTGGCAATGCCTGCCAGTAAGCATGGCTGACCAGCTGCTATGTGCTGTTGGTTGTCACTATGACCAATGGAGAGAGATAATTCAATCCAAGTGAGCAGTAACCTTCAGAAGAGATGATGCAGTATGAAAATGTAAGCCCTCAGTGCTCTCTTTTGTAAGCTAGTCCCTTTGAATTTGCAAGAAATGGTTAAGAAAGGTTCCTCTAACACAGGCAATAATGGCTTTAATATGGGCCTAACTGTTAAAAGTTTTTAAAACTTTTAAAGGTAGGAGAAAGCAGAGAAATAAGCACCATTAGCTGTGCATGCAGTGATGAAGCTTTGATGCTGTAAGCAAGTTATGTCTGAGTTTGGATACTTAGCACATACATCCTCGAAGACTTGTCTTTTTTTAGTGAACATTTTATGCAGTAGCACAAAGACCTTAGTGCTTCTTATATTTTCCAACTGCAGATCAGTTTACTTTTCCTGAGAGACGTGTACTTCATTGCTTCTTTGGCCTGCTCCTCTTCCCTTTACACTAGCAACTGTTGGAGGTTTGTGCTGATAGGGACAACAATGTGTGATACTGGCTTTCAGCAATTTTGAGGCTCTTCTGCCCCATGCACCAACTTCCTGAGACAGCAAGCATCTCAAATCAAACTATGGAGAATCTAGACAAAAAAGCCCCCCAAAACTTTATACCACTATCAACACTTACAGCTGTCTGGCACGTGAAGACAATTGGATCTATTTGCAGCACTACAGGTCATTACTGAGCTCATCCAAAAATAGACAATTAAGTTTCCATTCTGCCTATTCCACTGAATCCCTCACTAGATTTGCAGAGAATATTTTCAACATAAAAACACCACAAAAGAGAGAACAGGGTGAAGTCATGTCATTCCATGATAAGCATGGGAACCTCTTTCTACAAACAGGTTATACACAGAGATGTACACTGACTTCTGCAGGTCCCCCTGAGAAACCAGTGGTCTTTCAGCCAAACACAACCATTTTAGCACAAAATAAAAATGCAAGTACAAAGCAAGAAGGTCAAGCTTCCATAAGGATGGATGTAGGGATATGAATTTCACCTGGATTTGGGTTTTACTGCTTTACTAGGTAGGTGGGTAGGTAGGGTGTGCCAGCAAAAAGCACAAAACCACTTGCATACAACCCAGAATAAGATAACCTTTCCCCTGCACAGCTGAGGGTTGCTTGTTGTCTTCCTCATGTGGTCTGTATGCAAACAATGCAATGTTTGGGGAAAAAAGACACAACAAAAACCCTCCTCACCAAGACTGGCAGAAAAGTGCCGTTAGGCAGTTTGATTTATCTTCTCTTTATTTGACAATCTCTTTCTGCTGACAAATTAAAACACATTCCCCCCCATTGTTTGTTATCAGTGTCTCCACCAACCTACATCTAACAACTATAGTCCAAACTTTCCATCAGATTATACTGCACAAGAGGAAATCTCAGAAGGTTCTCCCTTACTGCCAGGCTACTCATTAAATCCAGTAATTTTCTTCTGGCTTACTGCACTATTAAAACTGAGATAGGAAACTTCCTGTTCTTAGCAATTTGTCTGGCACACCTACTGTCAAACATGATTTAACACCACCTTAAATCAAGTGCCAATCAAGAATGTAATCTCGAGGCTGCTGAATTCAGTAGCAGAAGTTGGTAGAAGCAAGTCTAGTCCAATCCTTTCATGCTGACTTCAATGGAATGAGCCTCTTGTTGCTATAAGGAGAAACTGGTTCTGAGAATCATGGCCACCAGTATCCATACAGGACAGCAGGACCCTGTGGTACAGGGAGAGAGCCAGGCAGTAAAGGAGTCCATAGGATTTACCCCACTTGTTAAGGAGAATTGCTCCCTGATACAAAGATGTAAGCACAGGTATCTCTGGGAGGTGCCGTACTGTACTTTTGAAGCACACCAAAAGGTATTCATGGCAAAAAGTAGAGCCCATGTGGTCACTGGATGAATATCTCACAGCACAGTCCATTCATTCAGCTGACTGCATTGTTAACTTTTAGCACATGACTTCTATGAAGCTTTTTGCCTCCTCTTAGGCAGACTGAGGAAGAGCAGGTAGAGGTTAAGTAACACGTTGGCCATGCTGCTGCTCCTGCACACCTCTGCACAGGCCAGTGCCAGCCCCCATCACCTGCTCAGCAACCAGGGAAGAGAAAACAGAAGTGCAAGTGGTGCTGGGGAAAGACAACCTTCTCCATCCTTTGGGTGCAAAGTAACTGCTGCTCCTGTACTGCTACCTGTGCCTTGCAGTCATCCTGCCCAGGAGAAGAGCTGAAGAACAATGATCCAGCCCTCACAGTATTATGCAAAGAGAAACCAAAGGATAACCTGACCACAGATGCTCATATGTAAAATAAAAAACATGCCTTAGAGAGCCTCGTTTTCATTTGCCAGCCATAGTTATCAAACAACGCTCATTCTTCACAGAGATGTGCCTCTGCATAACTCACTGGGAGGAGGAGAGACTGATTAGCATTGGGATGAAACAGGTTGGCTCAAAATCCCGACCACCCTTTGGTGGAGGCTTCTGAGGACTTCAAGGAGGGTTTGGAGATGAGAGCAAGTAAAGCTTAAAAGGACACTCTGAAGACCTAGAACTGCATATGATCAAAACCAAACTTTGTTTAGAAATTCCTCCTGATCCTCAAAAATCCCTCTGTCATCCAAAACAAGAGCTCACAATGCCAAATGATCTGCCTGATGTTCACCAGCCTCTGGGGTTTCTAAAAGTTGTGGGCATGTGACGATCAACAACATGGCAACTTGCATTCACATTGTGCATTTGTGCTACTCTAGCTTGAGTGGCCTATTGTAAGTATACTAAATGTACTGTATGTATTCAGAGTACATTTCCAAAAACACAAACAAAACCCAAGTAACTAGGATCTGAGGGTGCCCCTTAAAGATAAGAGAAAAACATCCTCTGCAGAAGTTCAAGTAATCATACTTGGACTGTGTTGGATGTGCTGCTTGATTCACAGCAGCACATCCCCCTCACATTCTCTGTACAGCTGTGCCCATATCTGCATCAGCTCAAGTCCTTTTTCCAGCCCACTTTTGCCTTTTCTGAGACCATACATACATAGCAGAAGCCAGCCTTCTTCATTGGACATATGACCTGGAGGCTTTACTGCACAGTCACAAAATTCCTCCACCCCATTCCCCCAAAGACAAAAAACAGAAAGGGCAAATTGGTCTGAGAGACAATTTTAAAACCAAACAGCTTGGAAATCGTTTCACTATTAAACCCAGGTTTGAAGGTCACCTGTGTATTACCGTTAATGCTTGCAAGACAAAAAAGGGAAGGTTTCAGAGGTTCTGAGTGCCTACAGCTGTCCGTGGTCTGTAATGTCTAACATTTGTGTGCTTGATCTCTCTCTGTGAGACTATAAATGAGCTACCATATGTGAGGCAGAGTAATAAATGCATTAGCAACACATCTACCTTTTTGAGAGGGCATTGTTCCTTCTATTTCCAGCTTGCATTAATACCTCTCTCTTGCTCAGTTCATATAGTTCTTTCACAGAGAGATACCATTAGCTTTTCAAGAGACACAAATAAAAGGGCATGCCTTTGAACTTGGATCAGTTCAGCTCTATAAGGCATTATCCAGTAACAATCCAAGTTTTTTGAAACCTCAAGGGATCCAATGACTGCTCTTACAAGCAGCTGCTAAGCAGAGAACACCAGACAACATTTACCCCTTACCAAATGATTGCATTCATTTCCCACATTCTGCATGTTTCTGCACGTTTGTTTTAAAAACTGCAGTTTTGCAGTTCCAGACAAATTCTGATTACACCAGCCCATACCACTGGAGTAATGCCTACCGAGGGGAACACAGACAGACCAGAGAAGGCACCTCCCAAGAGCTCCTCAAGCACAATCCAAATCATGCCCTGAACTCAGACTGCAGGCTGCTGTCACCAAGCCAATACAAACCACTAACATGCCTTCACCCTAAGGGGCTGAGGGCCCTGCCCGAGCTCAGGCAGGTAATGACTGAATTTAGGTCAGCTGGATGTGGTCCTTAAGGCTGCAAGTACTTTTTTTTTTTTTTTTGCACAGGATAAACTGCCGGTAAAAAAAAAAAAAAAAAAAGCTCTTGGTGTATCTCAAAGCAGGCAAACAGCCTTCAGCTGTGGGAGGCAGTAACATCAAGCCATTGAAGGCAGTGGAGCCGTAACAATTTACAGGGCTCTGCTCACAGGCCTGGGGTTTCTTGCAGGGTTATTTTCCTGTTTTGTTGGGCTTTTTTTTAAAGGTCCATTACTGCTTAGTAACGAAGGGTAAATGAGTTGCATTAGTGTAAAAACATTAAAGTGAAAACACATGCACATAACAAGTGTTAAATTGAATTACAGTTTGTGTACAGCAAATTTAATTTTTTTTTCTTATGTATTAATCAGCGTGCTTAAGAAATGCTTAAAAAAATACTGAAATGTGAAATAGATTTTTAAGAGACACATCAGCAGCTGCAATTCCTAGAGCTTCCCTGAATATGAAGTATCTAGGTATCTGCTTCAACTATATGTTGGAAGATAAACAATGTAAGCAGATACTTAGTTTTTCTGAAGTCAAAATGATTGATCTTGCAGCTTGATTACTGCTGAGGTAAACCTAGGAGATTTTTCCATAATTTCACTACCACCCATCATGAAAAAGCACATTAAGGTTAACAAGTGTTAAGCTCAATAATCTTAAACCAAGAGTCAGCAGTCAGACCCACATATTTTCAGAAGGATTTAGCTGTAAATGTGAGCTTCACTGCTAAAACAAATTAGACATTAGTTCAAATACCTGCAGATCTCTTTACTAGTCAGGATGGAAAGATGCTCAGAAAACACATGAATTTATACTCTGTCTAAAGTCCTCTTCTGCTTCTGCCCACCTAATGATAAAATCCTTTGTAACTCAACAGTTTGTTACAAAAGATATATAATCTTATATTCATCTTAGGCCACCCATCCTTCTTTCAAAACTCAAAGCCAAAGCTGTGCAAGTTTGTGTTCCCTATCAAAAAGAGTGTCCCATTAGTCTCCCAGGAGTTCATAACACGCATGTTTCTAACATTATTCTATCCAGGGAAGGTTAAAATTAATCTTTTTTTTTTTTAATATATATAATTCTGGGAATCTCTACCTTTAAGCTTACCTGTTTTATGTCCTCTTTGCAATAAACTAGGAGCATGCAAGGCCCGGTACAGCTTCTCAGGAGCAAATGGTTGCTCTAACCTTGATGGCTGTGACCACACCTGGAAACTATTACCCAGAATGGGCCCTCAGCAACTTTCTTTTCTTTTGCACTTAGTCTTTTTTTTCACCAGTTGTTGTTGTGTTTTTTTTCACATCTATATAAAGCTTTGAAAAAAAAAAAATTCAAATTGTTGGTTAAAAAAAAAACGAAACCACACTATTAATGCTGTAGTGTAGCTTCGCTTGAACAGCCTACACTTCTGAAAATGAGAGTTCCTTGTATTCAAAGAACTTTTCTTGAAAAAAAAAATATAGGGAAGTATGATTATCATAGTGGACTAAATTTAGTTCTCATTTCCTCATGGGATATGCTTACTTTGGACTAGAAATACAATACAACTATAAATACAGAGGTAGCAAAAATGGTAGCACCATCTTCACATCTTTGGAGCAAGAGAGACATTTAGACTGACACTCAAAAGTGTGCTACCACAGACCCCTGAACTGAGCCTCAGTCACTTCTGCATTGCTGCAGGAATGTTCTGTCTACAGATCCTCCTCCTGGTCTTGCTGGGGGGAAAGTGGCTGCTTTTTCCCTTGTAATGGTAACACAACTTTCTTTCTAATTCCTTCTGAAGATTCGAGTGCCCCAGGAAAGGGATGCTGTTCTCTGTGGCTGGCCATGAGGCACACGGGGAGTCTCCACATTATGCTATGAGGACAGGGTTACTTGCATTACTTACTGTGTCTGTAGTTTACACTTTTCAATTAGGAGGTAATCAGTATGCCATTATGAGTAAAAATTGTTGGAATGACCTTTGGACTATTTTTTATCTGGTGAATCCCCAGGGGCAGCTTGACTGAAGGAATGACAGGAGAATGAGCTGAGCTAGACTCATGATAAATAAGAACAATTATCACACTTATTATCTGATAAATAATGTATCACGATTTGCCATTAATCCATCACAAAACACCCACTTCAGGAAAAAGCCTGCAGCCTGACTTGCTTTTATGCATCCCCGCTTAGTGTCAGGTATTTGTGCTAAAGGAACATAAAAGGAGTGTTTACTGAGAAGCAGAGAGCCGCCTCTGCATCCTTGATCGTTTCAATCAGGGAGGATGAATTATGGCCCTCATAGAAGCAACAAATTGATTCTTCTGACTTACTGCTGCATGTTTAAGTATCAGAGACCCATCACAGGAAAAGGTACTAAACACTCTGACCCTCTAGCTCTGAAAAGACTTCAAAGCACTTCACACATTACAGAGATTATTCTCCTCTTTTCATGGATAAGGGCACTAAGATAGAGGACGGGCAGGGCAGGTTTTCTCCAAATGCAGTGCTTGAGCAGTGGGGGACCCAGACTCTGGAATTTCTCCAGCGACTCCCTTGTTTGCTGCTCCCCAGCTCGTGGGTCCTCACCGCGGCCAGCGCGACGGGTCAGGGTGTTACACTGCACACTAACGCATCTTAATCATTCACATTAATCAGCACTGAGAGCCATTTTCCACAGGGTACATCAGCTACTGCACCAGTCAGCTGAGTTCTAACTGCTGCAGGGATCAGGGGCACTGGGCTAGAAAAGATCATCTTTATTTCTGTCTGATTTTATTCTGTCTGTATTTGTTACTGAAGCTCTTTGTATTCTACTATCCTAGATGGACTCCTACATAAAATGTTCAGACTTCTGAGTGAAGTGTCACTATTCACGGCAGACTCCCAGTGTTAATGGAAGCGGCTTGATTAAAACGCAGAAGAATCCTTACCAAAGCCAGCACGACCCCGGGGCTTTTTTTACGACATTCCAGTCCCTGCTGCCGGGATCGGGCACAACAAAGGTCCCTTTGCCCGAATGAGGTCAGTGGCTGGAGATAAAACCCAGAGTAAGAACTCACCAGCTAAATAATACTGTCCACCAGCAAAGAATAATACTGACTGAACATGAATTTACTAATCAGCACTCAGCAAATGCTGAAACTATACATGGTCCATACACTCTAAATGTAGGAAGGAAAGACAAAACATTTCTCTGCTTACAGGCTTTCATTACAGCAATTCTAACAAGAAAAAACGCATTTTAGCAACACTCTAACCAGATCCACTGACCCGTTTTTTTTCAAAATTCACTACCTTTTTCACAGAATATGTAATTTATTGACCGATGGTATTTTTTAAAGCATGTGGGGTTTTTTTTGTTTTGTTACTATTAATAACTTTTTTCCTTTCAACTTATTCTTGCCCATTATAGTTCTGGATTTGAAAGTTGATATTTAACAGCTGTGCATATTTGCTCAGGCATTTCAAAAGTCCTGCAGACAGCTGGTCCTCATTTTTTTTCAGTATTTTCTTCATAAATTTCATAGCATTTCTTTTTCATCTTCACATTCCCTCTTGTGTGCCCCTGATCCTCCTAAAACCATGCTTTACCTCCACACCATAAACAGTGAAGTTCTGAGTAAATCCCCAAATAGTGAAGCTAAAGGAGAAAAAGAAAAAGAAAAAAGAAAAGAAAAGAAAAGAAAAGAAAAGAAAAGAAAAGAAAAGAAAAGAAAAGAAAAGAAAAG
>JANHGL010016575.1:0-81211 GCA_024611195.1 Ceyx melanurus
CCCCTTGTTTTATATATATATATATTTTTATTTTTTTTTTCAAAATAACTCATAAATATTAATTGATCAGTGGCTTATGTAGAAAGTTATTCTTTTGGGACCATGCAAAAATAAGAATATGATGTTGATCAGAACCTGCATGTTTGTGAGGCCTCTTCATGTGGCAGAGAGCATGTACTGCATTACAAAATGCTAATAGACAGGCTATGACATTCTCCCATCCCATTAAGCCTGAAGGAGTGTCAGGATTTGCCATCTGGCTCTCCATGTGCACTGCTTTTGTCAAATTCACTCTTTTCCTTCAGTTTTTCATCCTCCTTTTTTTCTTGGTTTTGTTGCTACCACCAGCAGTCCTTTCATCTTTCCTCCCTTTGGAACAGAAATCTTTATTTTAGCTAGAGATGCTTTACTCCTTTCTGCTTCTGCCTGCCCACAGATGCTAATAACAGCTCCTTCTTAGGCTGATGACTAGTCTCTATAGCAATCAGGCAGCAGAAGCATTCAGGACTAAAAAAAAAAGCAGATCTTGGTAGCAGCCTCTATTCCCTTTCTCTGCAGCAGCCTTCACCTCTGCAGAAATCTGTAAACGTACTGATATTCATCAGATGGAACAGCACAAGTGGAGTTTCACAGTGTATGGATTAGTTTCCTAAAGTACTAACCTGTATTAAAAGTTAGTTGATTTTACTACATTTTATGAAACAAATGAAGAATCTGAATGGTAGATAAATGTTCTGCTGCTGTTCAGCATGGCTGGAATGCCTGATGGAAGTAATAAACATGAAAGAGTGACTGCTGTCATGTTAAACACAGACTGTTGGAATACTGAATAAAATACTACCTGATGTATTTTGGGTGAAAATGTAATATTCAAATTCATAAGAAAACACATTCTCAGACTGAGTGAAGATGAAAATATTTAATTTTCTATGCATTAAAGTCTATGTAGTTTTATAGAGAAAAGGTGAATAAGTAGAGGATTTTTTTATTGCAATGGGAAGATTTGGATACTGTATGCTTTACAGGAAAATCAAATAAGATGTTCTGTCAGGAAGATAAAAAATAAATAGCATTTGTTCTCTAGGCTGATTCTAAGCTATCAAAAATATGTCCAGTCTAACATAGATGACATTTAGTTATAGCACAGATGAATATTTAGTAATATTCTACAGAGACTGAAAGGATGGCTTTTGTTTTACTAGACACTTGAAGACATGATATTCAAAATGTTTCCTTTGTTTGACATCATAAAGTATTATGATAATTTTGCCAAATATTGTGCAAACAAAACTATCATGGGATGTACTTTACTGACAGGCTTGGAGTTAGAAGATTAGTTTTGAATGAGCAAAACTTCAAGGAATTTTCTCCCTCTTTCGGTCAGATGTCAGGCAGATGTTGTGTAGTGTGGTACAGAACATAGTAAGTGGCTTTAAAGGTTTTCAATGAGGTCAGAGCAAAACCTGTTTTGGGGACAATTGTCAGGTAGCAACAAATGAAGTATAAATTATATCCCAAAGCTGTTTTTCAAGATAAAAACAAATGTAGCTTATATCTGTTAATGAATGGACAGTCTCAATGAGGCAGATGAGTTCAAAAGCAGCAGCAAGCATGCACTGTCATCAGTGAGACAGAGCAGCTTTGCTCCTTCATAGTGTCTCTGTTGGACTTGTCAACGGATACCAAAGCAGGAGATACTGTCCTTCATGAATTAATACTCATTATTATTGATTATATATTGGCTTGAGCTGCTTTGTGGGTGCATGAGGGAACCTCATATACCAGAATAATTTATTCCTCATCTTTTATAGGAATAACTTTATCTATATAAATATTATTCTGTCTGCATCTACACTGGGAGTGTCATTTGCTGTGCAGAAGCTCATGTTTGGCACAGAGGTCTTCAAGTACAACAGAGATACCAAGTGAAGCAGACTTCTGTTAGACTCCTAGATAGGAGAGATTAACAAAAATGACATATCAACTGCACCAAACTGAAGCAACTTTCCAGCACAGACAAGACCTCAAAGTATGCTCACTGTGCTTTTCATAGTGCAGTGATATGCCCTTCTAACTGTTTTATCCTGCTGTGTGTTCTGAGCACTGACTGGGTCAGCAAAATGTCTGAGCACATGACAAACACACGGTGTCATTCTTCACTTTAAAAGCATATGGTTGTAGTCTCTGTTAGCTACAGGCTTATAAGATAGAATGGAGACTGGTAAGGAAAATTACACAGCTTTGAAAACAAATGCAGAAGGGTAGTGTGATTTAAGCAATATTAAAAGAAACATTGACAAATCAATGGAAAAAAGGGTTCTTGAAAAATGCCAGCAGGGCACGAACAGGAGGAAATATGCAGTAGGAAGAAAAAATTATTCCTTTAAGTCAGACAAATTGTGCACCAGAATCTCAGTGTTCATTTAATGGGAAAGTAACTTTCTGGTTGATAAGAATGCAAAAAATAACTTGAGAGCATGAACTGGATGGTGAGTGATGTACTTTTTAGGCTTCAGCAGTAAAGCCTGGAAACCACAACCTTTGTAATATTTTAATAACACATTCATTTCCATGCTGCATTCATCTAGATACCAAATGACAGCTAAAATGTACATCACTGTTTCCTTCTAAGCAACAGCTAAAAGCTAAAGGACAGCTGATTACAATGCAAAGGGAGTATCTCTGCAGGGAATAACCTCTTTGTTGTCACACAGGAGATGACAGAAGATTTGGCAATTAAAAAAAGAAAACCCACTGATTTTCATCTCCATTTAGGGAGAAACAAGGCTGAAGATTCTCAGTAGGATGAAGCTTAGCATTCTGTTCATAGAAGCATACAATGTTAGGGACCTTCCAAAGAATGTTGGAAGGGACCTCTAGGTATCATTGAGTCCAACCCCACAGCCAAAGCAGGATCACCCAGGGCATGTCACACAGCAACAGATCCAGACAGATTTTGAAAGTCTCTAGAGAAGACTCCACAACCTCTCTGCAGTTGTGGAATCAAACTGGACACAGTGTTCCAGGTGTGGTCACACAAGGGCAGAGTAGAGGAGGAAAC
Organism: Ceyx melanurus; assembly: GCA_024611195.1. Classification (NCBI taxonomy): domain Eukaryota; kingdom Metazoa; phylum Chordata; class Aves; order Coraciiformes; family Alcedinidae; genus Ceyx; species Ceyx melanurus. The sequence continues at coordinate 3,062 of JANHGL010016575.1, forward strand.
TCCCTACACCTGCTGGACACAGTTTTCTTAATGCACCCCAGGTTGCCATTGGCCTTTCTGGCCTCAAGGGCACATTGCTGTCCCAGGGAAACACACAAACCAGGAAACTTTCCAATATATTTCCAATATATTTCCAATAGTTTTCCAATATATTGTCAAAGCTACAAGTGCGTTTGTCTATAGATTGTTGGGCTAGTTCAGGTCAGCTGTCCTGGCTGTGCTGCCTCACAGCATCTCCTACTCCTGCACGCTAGCAAAACACGGGAAGCTGGAAAGTCCTTGATTCCTTAGCAACAACTAAAACCATCAGTGTATTAATCTGCATTCATCTCTCTAAAACATATAACTGCTATAGCTACACAAAAGTGAGCTGCTGGGAAGCAAAGACTACAGCTAATTGCTCTATCCCACACCCAAAACCAGGGCAACATGCGAGTTAGAGAAAGCTGTAACTTGAATGTTGCCTCAGCAATTGCTATAAAATTTCAGTTTTTTGTTAAAACAAAACCTATTCTAACCCTTCCAAATTATTTTTTGGGGTTTTTTTGTTTGTTTGGTTGGCTTGGTTTAGATTTTTTTGCTGTTAATATTTTGGTTTGTTTGGGTTTTTTTGAGTTTTTTTGTTGGTGGTGGTGGTGGTTGTTTGGGGTTTGTTTTGTTTATTTGGGGTGTGTGTGCTTGTTTTGGATTTGGCATAGCTACTAATTAATTTTTTAGCAAAAACTATTAACCAAAATATGCTTTATCTATTCTAGATTAATGCAAAGAGCCTATTTTTTTAATGTATGTGTGTATTCCTATATAAATGTGTGTAAGAACAAGCTAGGTACCTGTCAGAAGCTCAACTCAAGTTGCACATTTTATTTCATGGTGAAATAAACTAAATGTCCAGAAAGACATACAGGGGAGATAACTGCACATTCTCTTGCTATGTCACACTCATATGGCAAATATTGTATGCCACAAACATTGTTCAGATATGTCTGCAATGTTTTCTTCATAACAAGAAAACAAATGACTGGTTTTGAGTACAGTCAAAAGAAGCAGCGTTATGTTGTGTTGCTGTATGATCTGTGCTCTATGTGATGCACTTGACTTTTCAAGGAATGGCTTTCTTCTTTCAAATAGAGTTTCTTTTTTTATGAATCTAGATATCTGTGGGTCAAGGAAGAGAGCAATGTAGTACTGTAGTAAACTGACCAGAATACAACAATGCCACTGCCCCCACAATTGAATCAGAGTTCTGCAAAATAGGCCTTGTCATAAAATAGCTGAAGACTCTGTTTTGCTTCCAGGGGTAAGAAGCTGGATTTCCACAGGGGGAAGGTTAAGTTCTAACTGTTCTTTTTTGCAAGTGTACATCATGATAACAGTGAATATTAAAGCATGACAATAATTTTAGCCAGAACTTTTTATGTTTGTAAAGCAGACTCCCAGAAAAACAGTTTCTTTATAGAAGCAACAAGATCAAAATACAAGATCATTGTGGTAAAGTTTGTCAGTGTTTTCTTCACTTGTTTTTTTAGAAAACCGATACAGTTTTACATAAAAAGATAAAAGATGATGGGAATTATGATAATGACTGATAATTAAATAATTGTCAGTCTTCAGAGAGAAAGAGGAAAGTGTCACTACTTCGGTGTCTTCTGCTGCTGCTTTGGCATCTTCTGGCCTATTGGAATGTGAGGATTAATGTTCAGAATCTTGTTTCAGTGTTTCACTTGTCAGTTTGTGGAGTTATCTTGTAAAAAGCTTCACATCAGTTTTTCCTTGGATGTATGAGTTAATAATTTGAAAAATAATAAAATAATTATAAAAAATTAGAGGAACAGTTATTCTGATTAGGAAAGCACAGCTCTTGAATTCTCAGTCTTCCTTTTCTTTTTCCTTATTCAGCAGTACTGAAAGGTAGGTTTTGTTCCTGATGTTGAATTACTCTAACTAATGTAAGCTAGTTTCCTTTAGGAAAACATTAGAGAAGTTGATCAGATAAGCATTTATTATTTTACTTTGGTGCTAAGCATGATTTATATATGGAAGTTGGTTTGTTTTTGTTTTGTTGGTTTTTTTTTTCTGAGTGATGTGATGCCTTGTTCCCCTTAAGTACCCATAAAGTTGCAAATGAGAATATTGATTGTGATATTGATCAGCTCAGTGATGGTGCTGAGACATCACTATATTAATTGAAGGTCCTAAACTTAGTTAATAACCCTTCATTCCTCTCTCCTTTTACTACTTTCTCAAAGATATGCAATATACATGACTAAAAGTGTACTGTATTTAGTGGTGTTCTTGTCCATGTGTAAGCATCACACTAAGGGCAAATGGGAAAATACAAGTTCTCATCCAGTAGCTCTTTCAGTGACAAGCTGCTTTGGTTTTCTTTACCCCCTGCCTCTCATCAATTTCAAATGCAATTTGCTTCATAACCAGTGAAGGGGAAGGAAAAAGAGAACAAGAGGAAGCAAGTCATGCTACCCTGATTCTCTGTAATATTTTTTGAGTAAATGTCTTTTAATTTTAGTATATATTTAATTCAAATAATTTGTCCTTATGTGTTTGTAATACCTAGGCTGTATTAGGCCACTATTTAAAGTTAACACAAAAAAGAAGAAAAAAAAAATTTTTTTTATATCAACATTACTTATGCCAATCAAGAAAACAACTTTCTCTTGTTAATATAATTGTTACTCATGTAGCGTCAGGTACATTGGAGCCATTATCAGTACATAAACATCACCTTAACCCCCAGCTATAGTATCCAAAATGTTTTTTTATTGCAGTAGCCTAGGGCTTTCTCTATCAATGAACATTCCCACTCTACCCATGACTGGTATAGTTTAGAGGGTCTGCACATCTGTGCCCTGCCCAGTTAGGATGCACATGCACAGTCATTTAATTAATTTACACTGCTACATCCCGTACAGAAAGGTTGTCGTGTGAAAGGGTGAAGTAATTTGGCAGATTAAACCCTCTTGCATTCCAGCTTCTCCTCGGATATCAGAGGGGCTGGGAGCAGCTAGACTCTGACTGATGTCCAGTTTGGCACTGTGAGTCCAGTCCCGTTCAGTGTGTTGGAACTCTCCCGGCTCCGGGTTCACTAACAGCAGCCTCTGCTCCCCACCTAGCCAGGCTCCATGAGCCCACCAGCCAGCCAGGACAGACTCTTGTGACTGGCCACATCAAGAGTGCAGCTTATTGAAAGGAACAGGAGTACAGGTTCTTGTGGACTGATGATGATACAGTCGCTGTCGATGGACAAAACTCATTACGTGAAAGAGCAGCTCCAGATCTCACCCAAAGGTGGGGGGGAAATGAGATTCAGCCCATCAACTGATCCCAAGAGTCAGGGATGATCAGGGATAGAATCCACCCTGACTTGTCCATGATAATGTCTTCTCTGACATCCCCCCTTCTTAAACCACTTTTATGTTATTTTTCACCTTCAAAGTGGAGCTTGAGTGAGTCTAGTCATAAATATCTTCATTACAACTGATGTAAATTTATCTTGTTTCATTTTTAAAGGTATAACTGAAGAAAATTCAAAGTGCAAGCTCAGTGAGGGGTGGTCTCACTGTGGAGGTGGTTAGTGTTTAGGACGGAGGTGTATTTTGGTATTACGATTTTAATTTCTAATTCACCTCCAGTCATTATTCCACAAAGATATATAAGCCATATTATTGCAGCCTACAAATACAAGGCTTAACTAAATTCACATCAGCAGTTGTGCCAGCACAATTATTTATTCAGAATAGTTGAGTTCTTTGTACAATTTTAAGTGGACAAAAATTACAGCAGGTTGTGTGGGTCAGTGCAGTCGTTGGAATATGACAATATTTTCCTACTTCTGTAAGCTTCCAAGTCTTCCTTTCCCTCTTCCTGAGATGTTTTGTCCCAGTGAGCAAGCTTATGCCAACCTCCATCCCCTCACAGGCCATGGTAAGTTTAATAGCCTGGCATACAGAAGAAAGGGAACAAATTTTCTATCTCAAGAAATCGGAGTATATGACTGAATTAAAAATAAGAGCTGTCAGAAGGGAAGGAAGATACCTTCTGAAACATGTTAAAATCACACATAGAAACACATTATGCTCTGGTACTGAATGTCACTTCCATTTTGGCTGTTTTGATGGCTCCTATACTTGATAAAATTCAGATTTTCTATCATGTCAGAGGACTGCTTTTTTTGCTGTTTTCTTTGAGGTTCATTTGTCCCTGTGTGTCCAGCTGAATCATTCAAATCTGTGCTGAAGCCCACCAGACAGGTGACAGCAAGTTTATGAGCTTAGAGGAGACTTGTACTAGGAATTCATAGGCAGTGTGAGCAGCTCACTGTACCTACAGGTCACAGCATTTATTGATTTGATTTAAAATGTTGTTCCATACTACAAAGTGCACGAAAGATTTTCTTAGGGCTTGAATCGACATCAGTATGATACAAATAGAAGTGATACTATGGCTGTGTAATCACACTGCAAAGTTATCAATATCAACAGGGTAGGTTTTTTTAATGAAGAAACTTAACACATTGCAGTCATTAAAAACCAAACAGTGGATGCATTTCTGCCTTTATTCCTACTTAGGTGAAAGACAGAGTGTCATTGAACAGGTTGAAAAGCTAAAATTACTTCAGTTTGTTACTGTTGGACCAAGTACTGCACCTTTTATAATTTTTTTCTCCACTTCTTTTAATTGTAAATTATTTTAATTTAATTTTTTTTTTTTTTTTTTTGGTAAATGCTGTGTAAAAAAATATGGATATATGGAATATAGGGAGATATAGCATATATGGATATATACTGAATACATGGAGATATTAGCTTCCAGATGTACCAAGATCTCTGATGGCCAGTGTCCTGGATTTGGCTAGGGTAGGGTTAATTATCACCAGCAGCTGCTGGCAAGATAAAGAACCAGCCAAGGGGCTGTTTGCTGGGTCATGCCCTGGAGAAGGGGAGGGCTGGACCAGTGCTGTATCAGGTACCAGTAGAGCTTTGTGGTTTCTGTGCCTTGCTTTGTGATCTAATGTAATTATTCCTGTTGCTTACTTCTTTTTATGATTTTTTTAAACTGTCTTTCTCTTCCACACATTTCTCTTTTCCATTCCACAGGAGGGGCTGTGGAGAGTCGGGGAAGTGGTGGATGGCTTTGTGGTGGTTAGCTGCCAGCAGAGATTAAACCATGATGGACAGTGCTGCTCAGTCTTGCTGCAGCCTCTTAGAAGATGCCATTTCCCCCCTCTCATCCTTTGTGGAAATTACTTTCTGTGCAGTAAAGCTGACAGAAGTAGCCTCTACTTTGCTGTTTTTTGGTGTGGCTCAGTAAAGACGCTGGGCTGGGGACTGGAGTGGCTGAGGCACAATGTTTTTACCAAACCTGCTGTGGGTAGTAAAAACCAAAAGGGTGAGAGTTAAGAAGCTGTAGAAATACTAGTTTTTGAATTCTCATGCTTGTTGGCTTCAGAGGTTAGAGTCAATGCCACTGAGTGTAAGAAACTATAAAACTCAAGTCATTATCTCCTCTCTTGACATGATGTGTGGAGGGCTAGGGGATGTGGACATACCACCCCTCTCAACTGTGGCTTTAGGCTGATTGGGAAGAAGATGGCCACTGGTAGAAAGCCAGTAACTAAAAACTCTGAGCTGCAGTCTGATATTGGGATCAAGGAATGCAAACAGTGCAATTGTATCATTTTAGTTTTGGAGTGGTGATGGATTAATATAGAGATTAAATTTCTCCTGATGTCAATCCAGCCAAATGTAATCAGATTCAGAACTTTTGCCTTTATACAGGGATTTGCTGCACTAACTGAGCACTTCCTTGAAGAAAGAGTACCATTATGGTAGGCCAAATTGTTGTTATAACAATGCTCTTAGCCTTATCAGAAATTATGTGTTCTTGTGTGGGTCTCCAGTTTTCTCTTGTTATGAATTTTGAAATACCTTGCTTTGAACATAGTGGTGACCAGGATTTATTTGGGTTTTGTTTGTCTTTTTTTTTGTAATTTTATTGTATTGGTAAAGGATATAAAGAATACCAAATAACCAGCCAAAACCAAAAAGAAGTAATGGCATTGCTGTCCAGAATATGATCAGGCATTGCTAATTGCAGTGGTAGTCTTAGATTTGGAGAAGAGTCTCATTCAAATATGTTGTTAGTTAGCTGCATAAACTATACATTTAAAATATATGTATATAGATGAATATGTAACTGAGATGGCTGTACATGTGCTGTACTTCAAGGAAGAGTCAGAAAAGGAGATTAAGGTTAAATGTGTATTTAAAAATGGGGGTTTAGAAACTCTCGCTTTCCTTACATTCAAATTCAGATGTTTTGAGAAGTTAAATAGGATTCAGTTGTTTGAGGATTACTTTGTGTATGGCTTGGATTTAAATCACAGGGCATTTCAGATCAGCTCCTGTGTTCAAAGCGGCTGCTGTTAAAGGATTTATACACAATATTGCTTCCAGGGTATTAGAATAGCAGGTTGTCTTCTAGCTGAATTTGAAGTGGAATATAGATTTTTATGTTGTCTTTGTCTAATGTGTATTTTTTTTTTTTTTGAGCAATCTCGATCTGCTGTTTAAAGGTATTAACTGGTTCAAAATCATTGGCATTTTTTAGAGGGTTTTAAGTAGAGGGCCATAAAGTTAAACTATGTAAAACCATGCTTTCTATGTAATTATAAAAGAGGAAAAATGAAGTCTCTAGAGTGAAAGTAGTACTTAAACTCAGGCATTTAGTGCTCCAGTTCATAAAAAAACCTGCAGATGATATTTCACTGAGCATCTTGGCTTATCATTATGTAGCATTTCTCCAGCAGGACGAAAGGAACATAGAGTATTTGTAATGGGAAAAAAAAAAAAAAAGAAGAGATGATTTTTGGTAAGCTTTTTAAACAAAGTCAAAAGAAAATTAAATATGCATACAGTATTTCACCCACAAACAGATGGCCAAACATAACAAATCAATAGTATGTAAATAACAGTGTTAGGAAGATCTGTTGAAATGCATGAAAAATCACTGGTTTCTTGGCTGCTACCTTCATACAGTCTAAACCTTCACAGAGAAGAGTAGGATATATGTTTTTCTTTCATAAAGATGGATGTAGTGGCTCAAAGTGCCATCTTCATTTACAAGTCTTTAATTTTTTTTGTTTTTTGGGGTTGTTTTTTTTTTTTTTGTCTTTCTGGAAGTCTAGTGCAGAATAACCAGGTGTCCTTTAGGACTTGTAAAGGTGGTACCTAAGAAATAATGCAGTGCTGTAAGGTCTGAAAGCCAAAGGCATCAGAGAGAATTACTGTTCTGTTTTCATCAGGGCTGTGAGTCTTCCACCTGTGTCTGTCTGAGAACTTGTTCTGGCAACCTGGGAAAATTGAGCAGAACTGTTAGAGGAAGCAGACTGCAAAAGAGTGAAATATTTGTTCTGTGGCATGCAATCATCAGAACGTTGGTACAAATGTGTGTCTTCCTTTTTAAATCTACAAGAAAAGCATTGGTCCAGATCCTATCTTAATGTGATTTTCCTGGAAGTACAATTTAATCAGTACTCTCAAGAAGTGTAGGCATTTTCCAGGTGTGTTGCAAGCAGTGTCTCTAGTATTTGAAGACATGTTTTGTCCCTAAAGTACTTGAACTGTGTTTGCTCATTCAAAAACAATTTTGTGGTATTTGGTTGCAATGTAAAAAAGAAAAAAAAATGCAAGTGACTTGACTTGTGATCTCAGGCTATTGATCTTAAATCTTTCTGACAGTGGCTTCCCTTCTTTGGAATGTGAATGGTGATGTTTTACTTCCCTACTCCAGTAAAGCTTTCTGAGTTCACTGGATTAAGAACTTTTGCCTGGCCTTGGCTCTGTACATCATTGTACAAAGTACAAGTCAAACATGACAGAATATCACATGGGGATAGAGACCCCAGTTTTAAATTGAGATTCTGCTGCTTATTATTTTAATCAGAAAAAAATTCTTCTGAAAACAATAAGATATGATAAGATTAATGATAAATTATAGGTTTCCTAATTAGTCAGGAATTAAGAGCATCAACTAGCTAATATTTGAGAAGTCTGCTAATTTAAAAAGATTACATCTTTTTTTCAATTGATCCAAAAATAACTTTGAATGTTCTGTAAAAATCAATATTACTGGAATATGTTAACAGTTCTGGTGTAAATAATGGTTTGATTCCCCCCCACCCCTTTTGTTAGAAATTTAATGAGATTTTCTGAAGCTCTTGATGACTGTTTCTGGCTTGAGACTTCCCTAAAGAACTACTTGTATATATCCTTTCCCATAACAGAGTGAAATAACCAAATATTGATGAGTGACACGACTTTTAAAAATGTTTTCCTGATATTATACATCTTCAAATAATTCAAATTTTTTTGAGGAATAATTTGAGGAACCAACACAAACATAAATCCTCCTGAACTTGACCATTCAAGAGGTCAAAAATACCACTTTCATACTTTTCCCCACCTTGTTATTATACAGACATTTTATTGCATAGAAGTCAGCTAAGGGAAAGTTAAGGTTAATACTATACATTTATTAAGCAGGAAGGGTATTTTAAGAAGTCACTGAGAAAGAGCAGGTGTGTCTGGACAGATCATAGAAAGCAGCATTATCTCTAATATGCCAAAATAGCTGTTTCCAGGAGAATGCTGGTTCCTGAAATTGCAATGAAAAGTTCTTCATGTTTCCCTTCTCTCCTTTAGTAATCACAGTCTTCTAGAGGATATAATTCCTCCTGAAATTGCTATTCTGTCAGTGTTACCTCTCTTAATCGGAAAACATTTAATCTAGTACAGTATTACTGTGGAAGTATGCAGGTCAGGAGCCATAAAGATATACCTGAGTTTCTGATGTGAACAGATGAGTAATACAATGAATAAGAATAATGGTTTGAAACAGACAACTCTTTCAAACTCTTGTCTCAGTTTTGATACCACATAACCTTCATTTCCCATTTGATTCAAACTTTCTTTACCTCCTTCAGCACTGTTATGGAACTGGATGAGACTTTCTCTTGCCTCCATTCTCTTTCTACTTCTTCATTCTACTTTGTCAGCCTTCCTTGTAGAGAGTTGGAAATGTGGTAGATCATTAATATGACTAATCTCAAAGCACTTGTTGGTTGCTAGCTCTAGAAAGAGAGACCATTTCCCCCTGTATGTTCTGAATTTGTAGTAGTAAACTCTGAATTCTGTTGCTATCAAATGCTTTCTCTTGCCTTGCTGTTTGACTTTTTTATGTAGAACTTAAATTAACTCCAACACAACCATAGTCTGGGAGAAGAAATTGTTTTGCCCAGCCAAGTGTGCTTCATGTGGTTCTGGGTTCATGAAGAGCATGTTGGATGCTCACTGAAAAAGAGCAAAGTTAGTGGTAGGAAAATTGATTTAACAACATAAACATGAGCACAACAGTTTCATAATGAAAATAGCTGATAATATTTACATTTAAAGTGCAAAGTGTAACAAATACAATGTCAATCTGGACATGTTAATTTTATATGCAAAGAAACAGAAAAATTATAATAACTTATTACTTGGACAATTTAATGAGGAATGTTTTCTGGTGACAAGCTCCTTAATAAGAGTAGGCAGTCAGAACTGAATGTGCTTAGAGAGTGAATGGTAGTTTTTATTCCTGTTGGTTGTGTTTAAAATTCTCTTGGTTTTCTGCAAATGAGAAAGTGAGAAACCATCCAGTCACAGTTGTGAAACATTTCCCACTCTTGCCTTTTTTAGCAATGTGATCAGTTTCCTATTGCAGAATCAATTACAGCTTGCTTAATTTTTTATTAGATGAGCAATTACTTATTTTTTTAAGACAGATTTGAGCTTCTGGACTGTTGTCTTTTAGTGCTGAATTCTTGTATTAATCTTTTTTTTTTTTTTTTAGCTTTGTGAAGATCAAAATCTGTCCTTGTAGCATTGTATGTACTTTTGGTATGGTCCATATGATGACTAGTTTTTCTGATGAGATAGTCTTTGCACTCAGAAGCTGGTTTCATGTTGTCCTGGCAAGACTCAGTTTTCAGCTATTAGCAGTTTTTATTCATCTGAATTACACCACCACCCACAGTGTGAGTGGCACATTCCAAGCATAAAATGATACACCTTTGGCTCAGAGAGTTTATGATCTATATTACTGAATCAGTGGAGTTTTGCCAGGTTATGCCATCTGAAGATTTGGCCCTCAGTAATGCACAACATTCTGTTTTCAAGGACCATTACTCAAATAGAATAACCTCATCGTGCTAAAGGCCAAATGTCTCTTGCGCCAAACTTTGGTACAGAAATTTCTCTAATAGTTGTGATGGAAAACAAAAATGCAGGTGGTTGAGTAGTATAAAATTTATGTAGCTTTTCTTTTTCACACTCCTAAAAGGTATTCCTTAAGGTCCTGCAAAAGTAAGATGTGACTTTCAAAATGGAGAATGGTTTTGTTAGTTTGGAATGTCCATGTTTAAATTTTCTACTTTTAATGCTGGTTGTTTGGATGCTGCTTTTTAAATAGCCTGATATCTAAATTTTCATTGTCCAGAATGTACAGCAAAGTGTGTTAGAGGCTTTATGAGCTACATTTGGCATTGTAAAGTGAAAACAAAGCAGGAAGATTTCCTTGGTTTCCATTTATACCCCATTAGCACCATCACCACCACCAATAAAAGTGATAGCCAAGTACATTTTTTGTGATTTATCACTCGCACACATGACATTGAGCAAAAATTGTTTTGGATTATACAGATTTTTTGGGCCTTTACAATGAATGAAACATGTTGCACGTCATAGTGATATAGGTTATCTAAAATTATAACGTGAATAGTTTCTGGTGCATTGTATCTATGGGTAAAAATAGATTGGAATATAAAGGATTGCTACTTATATAGGGATTATTTATATCAATATACACTCAGAAGGTTAGAGATGACCTAAAACCCCAGTTTTAGGGATGACCTAAAAATCCTGCTTTTTCTGAAACGGTGATAACCATCGTTTTAAGTCACAGGGAGAGCTGAGGTGGCCAGTTGTGCTCAAAGCCTTCCTTTTCCATCTACTCTGAAAATACTAATACCTTGCTTGAGAAATTCCTTCTTGCAGGTGTTCAGCCTGTGTGCCCAAGTCATTTCATTGCCTCGTGCCAGGCCACATTGCTGCAACTTTGAAAGTTAATTAAAGCTAATCCACAGAGTTACAATCTGCCTTGCTTTCAGTGCTACCAAAACACTAGTGCCAGCATTTACAGAAAGGCAGCCAAGTATGTTGAGCCCAGGGAGAATGGACCTTTCAGACTGTCTATGTGAGGGAGTGTATTTTTTTTTTCTTCTATGAAGTATTGTACTGGGAGGGAGATGTTATTTGAAATCATGGGAGTAGTAGTAAATTTATCAGATATTGGCAAATACTTTCGCTTTGTGTATTTAATACAAATGAATAGATGGTATATTATTTTATTTTAATTCACCTTTGTTTTACTCAGTGCAGAGTGTACTGTATGTTTGCTAGCTGCTCCCTGAGTGGTTAAGAATGTGCTGAGTATTGTAATCTCAGTTTTAATTAGAAAACTTAGAAAGCTTAGGATGGTTAAGAGGTGAGAAAATAAAACAGGAACTTTTAGAGGAATTTAACCAAACTGGCAATATACTGGGATGGAGTAAGCTGTCCATCTGTATCTCCTATCACTCATACTCTGTTACTGAGCTGTCTGTTGGCTGGTTAAAGCACAAAATGAGGATATAGTTCCCTGATAGCACAATGACAGTTTAAGTAGTTTTCTTTCCATGACCATATCTTCTATTGCCAAGTCCCTGAAAATTGCTTGTGAGGATGTGAAGTGCATCAAATCAGATTAGGGAACTGATATAGATTAAAAATAAAGTTTCCTCCTCAGTTTCACTTTTTTTTTATCCCATTTCATTCCCTGGCCTGGACCAGGAGCTGTATTGACACAGTACAGTGCGATGGGAGACAGGAGGTGGCTGCTTCTAGCCACAATTGTTATCACCTAGCCAGAACTGTTATCAACTACCTCTTCTCGTTCAAGTGTGACTGGCACACTGAATATCTAAGGTCAGGATTGCCATCAGAAGAGGGAGGAAAGCTTCTGGAGATCTGAACAGGTCTGCAGGTGCAATTAGACCAGTAAGGAATAGGGACCATTCATACGAAGCACCTTGGCAAAGTATCTGAAATGCATTGTATAAAACTTGTTTTAAACTAATCCTCGTAGGAAATGTAACATTTGTTTGAAGTGGAGGAAGTTGTAGTGAATTAGGACTGAATTTTCCAATCTTGTGTTTCTCAACTAATTAGGAGTTCTAAAGTACTTTCTCTTGTTGCAAGAGCCCCTCAAGCATACACAAAGTAGATCTCCAGGGAGCTAAAGCTTCCGCTGTTTTTGAAGTGACTCTTTTCCTGCAGCAGGGTGCAACTTGCTTTGATTTAATAGAGTTGACCCAATTGTTTATTCTTTTGTGTCACAACTAATGCATTTTTACTGCACACTGTAATTGTATAATTTATTTCTAATAAGTGTATGTGAACTTCTCAGTTTGTGAATCATTCAAACTTGTTATTGACTTCTCCAGAAGTACTAATAACTATCTGATAGTTTTGATAAGATATTTCAGGATCAGTGCATTTGCTGTGCTATTCATGTTGTTTGGGTGTTGTTTAGCATGGTTCTTCTAAGTTTTCATAAATGGCAGTTGGAAATCTGAGTGAAGATGATTTTTTTTTTTTCCTAGTATTTCACTATTGTTACAAAGTGTGGTCTAAATTACTTGTTTGAAATAATTTCTCTGTAAATTGGGATACTTGTTTGTGTACGTATGTGCACACACATGCATGTTATGTATATGTACACACACACACATCTGCCATTATAATATCTGAGTGCACAGAGTCTTTTGGAATATGTATTTCAGATTAATGCTTAAACTGCTTAAGTCTGATAAATTTTGAGCTAGAATAACTGTACTCTAATTGTTAGCCTGTATTCGTTGCACTGTGTTGTTACTACTCAGTTATAACTTGCCTACTCATTGATCCCATGTATTTATACAGAACTGTGCTCACTTTTAAATTCAATTTCCCTAGGGAGAATACAAATATTGCTAATTTTGTTCGTGAGCCATATGTTCAAGAGACGCTAATACTTCACTATTTCAACTTTCTTTGCCTTTTTTCTGCTTTTACAATATTCCAGAAATACACTAGTACAGTCTAAATAGGGGACTGTGAATATTTCACTAAAAAAAGTGCCTCGTGCAATGTAATTTTATCATGAACTCGCATTTACTTTTATCCTGGTATCTCCTGTTGCTTAGTTCTCTGAAAGTACATCCCTCTTTACATAAGTTTTGTGAGTTAGCTTTTACAAGAGCATTACTGTTAATTCCTTTTATCTTTTCTCCAACAATGTGGATTTGCTATATAACTAGGGAAAACACAGTGAAAACCAAAATTACACAACTGCAACTTCAGGTTTTGTCATCTACAGATTTTAAGTGATGCTTAACTTTCAGAGTGAGATGTCCAAGTGAACATTTTGTATAGTAAGAAATATAAATCTGGTTTCCTCAGGAAGTCTCAAGGTGCCTGTCCCAGCTGTCATTAACACTGTAGTTCAGCAAAACCCTTGGTGGAGGTGAAGCATGTTTGCAATACAGTGATGGGGATCCTCTGCAGAATCAAGATATGATATATTCGGATGCCTGTGTACAGCTGGCATTTCAGTATTCCTCTCAGTTGCTATCTAAACTATGTTTCTGTAACCACTGGATTTCCTATTTGAGATATTGATGATTCTAGTCTCTTTGCTGTGCAGATCACATTTCCTTTCTGTTGAAGTGTTTTCCTGGCTTATAAACTTGAGATGCAGGATGGATGGTCTTCGTTTCTTATTCCCCCAGAACACTGTGCCCTTAAATCCAACGATATGGTTACCATCCTGTGCAAAATTTATTGGTTACTAGCTGTGGCAACATATTTTTAGTTCCAAACAATACTCTGCCTTATAATTATTTTTGGCACCTTACTCACTGTCATTTCTCTCTCTTCCCCTCCACCTCATATTACTTGATATTTTAAATCTTGTGTTTTACCTATGTTATTACTCTCAAGGTTCATCTCAAATTTCCATGATATATTGCATATCAGTAAATATCAATACTGACTTGATGTATTTTGTCAAGCAGTTGTTGCAGCATGAGGTAGGAGAAAGCAATATCAAAATTCTCAGTCCTGTGAGTCCCTGTGGAACAGCTGCATCAAATTATTCACATTATTTATGACTGGAGCAAAAGTTACTTTCTGCTTCTTCTCATTTTTGTGGTTTGTACCCTACTCAATGTCATGGCAGCTTCCCTCTAGACCAGCCACTGTGGAATCATCAATCACATTGAAGATCACATACCTTTTTGTAATTAATTGAGATTGTTAGATACCTTTTGATGATACTGTATTTCACTGAACATGTGGTCATCTTGAAGTGAAAATCTTTAATATTCTCAATCTTAAAATTACTGGATTTTGTTTTGATTCAAAGTAAATTTCATCTTTAGAATTTTAAAGTTATTAAAAGCATAATTCTAAATCATTCAAATATTTATATAATTATAATGGTGGCATTAGAAGATATTAAATACAGTCCAAATGTGGATATACAACCCAGAGACTGATCAGTGTCATCACCACTGAAAAGAAATAGCCCTCTTTGCTCCTCTAATGCAATCCAGCACACTGGTACCTCATGCTTTTCCAACGTGAATGAGCATAGAATCATTCAGGTTGAAAAGACCCCCAGGATCATCAAGCCCAACTATTAACCCTCCTCTACAGAGTTCACCTCTAAACCATGTCCCTCAAAACCACATCCAAATGACCCTTAAACACATCCAGGGGTGGTGACTCAGTCACCTCCCTGGGCAGCCTATTCAGTGATGTTAGCTAATTTATTTATTTATTTAATTATTTTTTTGGTCCTCATTTTGATTATTTCATGCATGCTTACTGCTGGTTTTGGATTTTCTTTTTTGTTCTTTACTTTCTTGATGACCTCACATTCATCTGATGTTTTCATATTCATTTATATGAACTGCAGGGCTGTAGGACTGCTAATGTGTAGGATAATGTTGGAAAACTTAGTTTTAGTTTTTCAAAGATTCAGAGGAGGTCACAGAGTCATTTGAAGGTAATAGGCTGTGTAGACTCTTGGCCCCTCAGCAAATCAAAATCTTAATGATCCTCAGCTCCTTTGTGAACTTAACTGTGTTTAAAAGTGGAGTTAGTGTGCTCATGCCAACAGGAAAAAAAAATGCAGGCTCTGTAAACACAGTGTCAATTTTAAATGGACAGTTTCTGATTTTTAATATGCATTTCTATAGTGTTTTTATTTTAAAATCAGAATATATTACTTAAAAAATAAAGTTTAAAGAAATTGGTTTTCATAATTCAAGTAATAACTATAGATAACTACAGTATTTTGATAATACTTTATGAAATAAAAATGTAAACATTAAAAAGGTATTTTTCCTTCATAAACAATAGGTAAGAGTGCACCAAAGTTTTTCATAATTTTCTTCCTGGAAATAGGTATTCAACAAGATACAATATATATGGTTTATATTCCAGTGGTATTATTGTTTTAAAATCCTATGTTTAATTTATGAAAAAAATTTATATACTGCTTCAGACACTCACCTTCTTAGCTATTGTGTTCCTGAAATATCAGGGGTGTGTTTAATTCACTGAGTATGTAGGACATATGATGTAATGACTTCAAATGTCTCTTGTGTGCAAAGGTAATGTCAGATAATTGCATCTGAGCTCATGAACTTAATTTCCATCAAAGAAAACTCTTTATATTAATTCAATAAAGACTAATGGGCCTGTTAAAATTAGTTGCTTTCAAAAGTGTGCATTTATTGCCATAAACATCCTTGCTTTCTCCAGAAGCAGAGTAAAGCTCAAGGTCTTTTTTTTTCTCTACAGAAAAAGCTTTGGCTGTGAAATTGTTCACCTTTCATGCAAAGCACCCTAGATACATTTTGTAGAACTGTATAAAATTATTCACATTATTCAGTTTATGGTGTAACTGGGTGTCAGAGGAACACAGTGATTTTTTTCTGTCAGCCTCGTGCAGGGTATGTGCCATTTTTGATTTCTGTCAGACAACTGGGGGAATCTGTACAAAGAGGTGATTTATTTCAAATGCTACTCAAAAGCTGATAATCAGGCAAAAAAACTTTCTGAATCACAAGTTTTCTGATGGGTCCCTGGTTTGATTTGTGGTCTCTGATGTGCCTGAGACAGATCTCAGTTAAAAAAAAAACAACAAAAAACCCTAAATTGGCTACCAGAATGAAATCACAAAGCTAATTAGCAATTATTTACAGATTTAAGACAAGGAGTAAAGTGTTTAAAGCTTCTTGTCTGTGCTTTCATGGAAACTCCTGTAGATGCACAATATAACAACTAACCTAATAATTCCAGGGGAGCTTGCAACTTGCCCTCAAATCCCTCCTATGTGAGCAGACCTTTGACCAAAGCTTAAAGCTCAGTGTCCTTGTAAATATTTTGATATAACTGTAGCCTTTACCAGAAAAATATGTGTGTTGGTTTGGGTTTGGTTTTTTTTTTTTAACAATATTGCTGTAAATATGCTTTGTGATGAGAACAAACACAGATTTTTCAGCAACCTGTTTGGCAGGTAAATGATTCGTTTGAGACTTGCTATTTATGTATTTGCAGTTTCTTCCTTTATCCCTCCCTCTTTTCAAATCCTTCTCACTTGAAATTTGGAAGAGGTAATTTCTAAATATTTCCCATGTGAAAAAGTTTCCCCCTGTAACAGTGTTACACCTAAGTTGGTTTATTTCTTACAGTTTTTGTTCTTTTTGTGATTGTCATGAATCCTATCTTTGAGTTAAACATATTTAGAAGGTAAAATTTTACAAAACAGGTATTTAGTCATGTAACAGCTTAAGTTTTAAATAAATAATTGCAATTACATAATTTAGCATGTTCTATTGTTTAATTTTTATTGTTTATTTAGTTTAATTTTTCCTAAAATATCCTTTAGGAAGTTTCCTTTACTTGTAGACATGTCTTTTGTCACTTTTGGATGCTAGTTTCACTGTAGTGTGTTTTGAAAAGATGTCCGACTCCTACATCAAAAGCATAAGCTAAAAGAACAGTTCTAGGAACTTTGTTTGGGTATTCATAGGACAACCTGTAATTTATGACTTGTGTTCGATCACAACCTTTTTAATTAGAAACATATTGCATCTGTTTAACATTGCTACTGTTTTGTTGCAAAAGATTTTCTGCATCAATTAATCTGGTAATATCCCTAAGCAAGCTGAAATTGTTGAAGAAGATGGAAATTGGCTGATGAATGTATTGGTCACTTTAGAGGCATGTTCAAATCTATCTTCTTGCTGTCCTAATGAATATGGAAGCCTGCCCAGTGTGTGATTGGATTTTAATGACTACAAGGTCAGGGACTTTGCAAGGTGTGAATCTGCTTGCAAGGTCACCAGTGGCAAACAGTGCATGGATCTGAAAATAAACAAGGAGCTGTCAGGGATATTAGCTTTTTGTAGAAAAAAACCCTTGGGATGCAAAGGTTAATAGGTGATTGCATTGTAACTTGTTTTGAAACTCAAAATGAGCTCTAAAGCTACGTGCATTATCCTTCATTATACATTGCATAACAAGTAGTAGTAATTTAAAATGCAGGCGATGTTTGGTTATAAAAGTAGTACCCTGGCTTATCAAAAACTTGCAGTTACCATTATGTAAACTGGTCCACAGAATACATGTATGCACCATATGCAGACCTTTTGGAGAAACAGATTAAATTACCTGTTCTAAACTTCCCATGAATGTGGAAGTATGTTTGCTTCCCATAGATAACCCAGACTAGTAATTACCCATAGAAATTCAGGTCACATTTAGAGCAGTTATATCCTATATTCATATGCTATTCTTCAAAGATGGTTCAAGCTGCAGAAAAAAAAAATAATAGGGAATGAGTTTGAAAGTATTAAGAAAGTTTATAAATGACTTGTCATGAAATACTTGACTTGTGATAGAACAGCACAGAAATGACTCCTGCATGAGGAAAATACAAAGAAATGCAGTGGGGGAGAAGTTCAGAGAAGTGGCTTTTTTGCTAGGATAAAAAATTAATTCTCTAAGAACAAAAATCAGAACTGTTGAACAATTTTCACTGATGGTTTATAACATTGATTAATTTCAGAAATGGGTACCATGGTTAAAGTTAATCTCATGTTGTTTATACCAAAGGAAAGCTTCATTTAATGGGCATGTTCAAATGAGAATTCAACATCATAGTGTAGAATGGAGTTTTAGGAAGTCTACAGGCTTAGTGACTGAAGGGTCAGGAAAAAAATACCACAAGTACCCCACAGCACTGGGGCAAAAAGTCACCTTTACTGCAGTCAAAAGGGATTCTGCAATCTCTGTGCTTTGGTTTTTGCTCTGTGTGTGTGTGTGTGTGTGTGTGTGTGTTTACTGGTTTGTGTTTTGTTTTTCACTGAAATTATATATATGTATACACAATGTGTGTGCTTGGCTAAAGTTCTTCAGTTGTCTCCTATTCCCTAGCTCTGGATGTGATGCCTATGTGGTAACTGCTAACAGTGCTTTAGCTTGTGTGTATCACTCATGATTTTATTATTAAACAGTATATAATTTATACCAGTTCTTAATATTATTCAGGGCAAGATCCTTGAAAACAGGTATTATACTTGAGTCAGTGCTCTTGAGACAATGCACTATCAATGGTAAATAACCTGAATTTAGCTGCATATTCAACTGCCACCTAAGTTCTGCATTTAAAACAAGGGCTTGGATTCTTTTCTGTAAAGGAAAAATATTATATTCTCCCCAGAATAATACTTAGTTTTTGCTTCATAGTGTATCATAGCTAATTCTATAGTGTCATAGAAAAAAACTGTAGCAGAAGAGGTTTGCCCGGATGATTGACTTTGTTCTGAATTTACCCTAGATGCATTGTCTGTAGTCTTTTATGGCACGTCACTGTTTAATTTTTCACCCTCCTGAATGCATCAGCTCATGTTTGTATTTCCATCTGTTTATGGAGTATAAAGGACAAGTATAAAGGTGGTTTGTTTTCAGTTGCCAAAAATCCCTTTTTTCTTCTGGCATCCTACCTGGCTACAAAAAAAAAGAGAGGACAAACTTCTTTTCATCTTGTTTGGAGCTGATAATGGTTTAAAAGCAAAAAGGATTTCCATTTAAGTTTTCATAGAATCATAGAATGTTTTGGGTTGGAAAGGGACCTTAAAGGTCATCTAGTGCAAATCTCCTGCAGTGAGCAGTGACATTCTCAACTAGACCAGGCTGCTCAGTGTCATGAACCCTGACGTTGGAATGTCTCCAGGGATGGGGCCTCCACCACCTCCAGAGGCAGCTTGTTCCAGTTCCACCACACTCACAGTAAAGAAATTCTTCCTAATGGAACTTCTAATGTCCTGTCCAAATCTACCCTTTTCTAGTTTAAGATCACTGCCTCTCATCCTATTGCTACAGGCCTTTGTAAGCAGTCCCTCCCCAGCTTTCTTGTAGGCCCCCTTCAGGTACTGAAAGGCTACTATAAGATCTCCCCACAGCTTTCTCTTCTCCAGGCTGAACAAGCCTTTGTAGGAGAGGTGCTCCAGACCTCTGATCATTTTTGTGGCCTCCTTTGGACCCGCTTTGATTATGAAAAATTAAAATATCTGAAATTCCAGTTATCTGTTTGGATAATTATCTGTTGCAACTTGAATGATACTGAATTATACAGACATTCTTATTTCAATTCTATGTTTTTGGGACAGAGATCAAGGCTCAGTGTATGGTGTAATTGTAATGCCAAGCTATATTTTTGAGTTCTTTACCACCAAATCTTACATACTGAAGTATGTAAGATGGCAATCCTAGATACAAATTACGTTTCTCATTTAAAATATCTTCTAACGTTCTGCAGATTGCACCTAATTACTCATTCAACAGTAGTAATACATGCAGCTTTGTATATGAGGAGTATCTCTTCAGTAGTGTTGTGCCTGTACAAACTCCAGTCACACACTGCAGACTTCAGGAATAGAAACAGTGCCATTGAATCAAATAAACCACTGGCCTCTTATTTTTAGTATCTTAGTATCCTCCCCATGGCTAGTAGAACTTTTGCTGTGAAAGTTTACTGTTTGATTTTCTGAAAATATAAGTAGTGATTATTTTTGTTTTTAAACATGGCCATTTAGGAGAATAATCTAAGGGCATCAGATCCAAAGTCTGTTACAGTGGCTAATTAGCAAGCCATCACGAGACAGTTCTGCTTGCATGAGTATTAAACATTTATGCCAATGATTAGATTGAGGTCTCTCAATGCCAATGTGAGAACAAGAGGCCACCAGCTTCCTCCAACAAGCCAAGGCCCATAATGTTACTGTGCTCCTGAGAAAACAGAGAGGAAAGATGAAGAGCAGCTCAGTTGTACAAAGAACTCCTGCTCCTTTCATAATTTTCCCTTGAAAAATAGCTGAGCCTTCTTAAAAGCAATGATTGGTGAAGATGTGAGAAAGGCGGAGGCGGGAGAAGGGAGTTTATTCACAGACATTAAATTAGGATGCAGGGAAGAGTGACACATCAAGCAGTGTGGAGAGCAGAATGCACTGCTGCTAAACTGAGACAGGAACAGCTATAAAATGTAAAATCAGCTGTGGAAAGAATAGAGGAATGGGATCACTCCTGATTATGTAACTTCAGCATTCAGACCCCTCCCCAGAATCCTGTAGTTTCTCTGCAGCTCTCAAGCCCTACTCGCCTCACTCTTCTGCTGCTGTGCTGTACAAAATGAGGGCTTCTGGCAATTCCTGCTATAGCACAGGAGAAGTAGGTTTATTATGGCTGTATGAGACTGGTACTTAGCACAACTGTGGTTTTGTAATTGTCTAAAATTCAAAGAATCAGAGAGATGCTTTGTATAAACAAGTGGCAAAACAGCAATAATAGCAAAAATTCTGACTTCAGATGTTTTCAAGTTGGATTTTCCACTGTTGTATATTTGACTTGCTTAAATCTGGAGGAAAGCTGCTGTGTTATCTATGTTTATGGATCTCTATGTTGTAGAACTTCAAAATGTTTTTTGGAGCATGCTTGGAACACAAACTCAAAATAAAAATCATAGGACAGCAAAGCCTGCAAGCAGAATACCTTGAGTGAAGAGACAGGTTTTCTCTGGTAGTGCTTCCAGGGGAGGAGAGGACCTCTTCCTGTGTGACTGGTCATTTGGTGTCTGAATTAACACTGCCATATGGGAGCTCTGGGCTTCATTTGCAGCCAATGCAACAATCATCTATTTGGCTTGTAAAATTCCCGGTGGCAGGTGGATCTTGCTGGAAATTTTAATGGAACATTGCTTTTCTGCTTTATAATGAGAAAAGGCTTTTATCCCACCCCATCCCCCAAAGGTTTTCACTGGAAATAAACTGCAGTCGAGATGGGAGTTCTGTTTGTCTTCTGGTAGATTTGGCAGACAATCTTTGTAAGTTTCTGTCTTTGGTAAGTCAAAGAAAAGGAAGAAAACGAGGTGTTTTGGGGCTTCTGGGAGATGTCAGAGCAAGCTTTCTTTCACTGAACTGTCCATCCCATCAGTTGTTCCATGTGGATGAGGGCTTGGCAGTGAAAACTGGGCAAATTTATGCTTTTGGAAGAGTGTTTAACTTGCATTTTCCACTGACAATAATGTAAGATGCTGAATGACAAGGGACATAAGTATAATTTTCTTTACAAGTCCTTTCTAGTGGCTGATGTCACTGAGGTTGTCTAAGGTAGGACAGAGAACAAAGGTTTAAGAGAACTTCCTCTGTCAAATGTGCCTCACTATTTAATATATATTCTTGGATGCTTAATGTAATGGGTCAAAAACCTGAAGAATTCTGATCTGGGTTCATCTCACCTAATTCTGGATGTTTACATGTGAGGGTTTTTTTGTCTCTGTCTGTTGTTGATGGAGAGAGCTGGGGACTTTGTAGGTGTGAGTTATGTCTATCTTGGGTATTTATCTTTGGATAAGATATTTGCCCTCTAAGGACCTGTTTCCTTTTCATGTCTTGCTCTCTAGCTCAGATGTGTTTAAGTGAAATGAACACATCCCAAATCCGAATTCTTAGAAATGCTGACAACTTAGAATTTTCTTAAAATATGGAGCTTCTCTGATATGAAAAATATATATCTTGGCATCAAGCGAATACCCAAAATTAGATTTCCTAAATGTTAAGTTTATATATGACTCAGTTTCCCATCTGTGAAATATTCATCTAGAGCTTCCTCACTTGAAAAACAGGATGAAGATTTTTAGAAAATAGTAAGAGAAGCCCTTTAAGGTGATAAACTGTCTATACAGAGATATAAAATACTGTTGAAACCATGCTTAAATAAAATAGAATATATAAGGAACTGAATCACACCATGCATAACAGAGGAAATTTTGGAGACAAAAACTCCAAACCAACAAAAAAAAAAAAAAGGGGAAAAAAACCCCAAAAACCAACCAAAAACTGCCTCCTCCCCAAAAATAGAGAAAACAAACTGAACAAAAATACCATTCTTTGAACATCACTCATTCTCTGTATTAAATGTGACAGAAGTCCTATAGATGTTAGGATACAACCAACTTTACTATGGACAAGGGCTTAGAAATGAGACTGCATAAGCAAACTAAATGTGGAGATTTTGTCATATTTTAGTCCTTGAATTTGCTGTCTTAATGCTCTTTTTAATGAAGCACTGTATTTATTTTGCAGCTGGTTTGAATAATTGGCAAATACTTGTGAACACAATTTCAAAATTTAATTACTCATTAGAATTATGCATAATTATGGTTTTGTTTTTGGGGGGTTTTTTTGAGCATATGAACAGTCTTCTGAATTTGAAGGAATACTGGTACCCATACAAATACTCATTTTCTTGGGCAAACAACAGTGTTCATCTGCCAAAAAGGAATGCTTGTTGTTTGCTGTTCAATTAATTAATATTTGCTATACATTTGGCTCATTTTTTCTTATTAACAGTAGTATGTCCCCCTAGCATACAAAAATACCTGCTGTGGTAACAGTCTTATGTTTATAAACTTTAAATGATAAATTACTTTCACACTCTAGTTATTACAATTCCTAATCCTCTTAAAATGATGAGTTGGGGAAATGTTGTCATCATCCCTGTTTTATAGATTGGGTTTGAGGGTTACACAGTGAAAGACTGGAGACTAGGGGTGATTAATTTTATTTTTGTTTTTCCCCCTCAAAGGACTACAGGGTAGAAAATAGCCAAGGACCTCTTGTGTTGTCAGTCCCAAATCTGTCATGTCATATTTTATTTGTAAGTTCACTGGTTACTGAAAATTATGATTTTTTTCCCCTCTGTTTTTACTCTTTCTGTTAGAAAGTAGTCTTACAGTCCTGCTTCCCTGATAGTTTGAAATATTTCAATATCTAGCTTGAATTTATTCTCAGACAGTTTACACATGCTTTTTCCAATGCCAGTGTTGCAATGGGGTGAAATTTTCCTTCTCCATGTTTAAGGAGAACAATATAATATCTTCTGGCTCTTCATTTTGTTTAGGTAAATACTTCCAAGTTATTTTAATCTTCTGTTGTAAAACAAGTTTTTAACCTCTCATCTTGTGCAAGGCTAGCACAAGAAAAGAACTTACGTCATAACTTAAGGCAGAATATGTCAATAATGCACATTTCTGCTTGGAGAAACTTCTGTAGATATCACAATGCGTTGGGGAGCATGCCATGAAGTGAATATATTTGGGGTCAAAGAGAATATGGCTACTTAAGTCTCTGAAATACTGCATCTCTGAGTCTGGGAAGGATTACTGTGAGCAGTTTCTGTAGAGATGATAGCACTCACAGTCAATACAAATGCACCAGTTTAAAGAAGCTGAAGATCAATCCAATCCATTTATTTTCCCATGTTTACCTCTGCTTACCACTGCACCTCTTGTGCAATGTAAAAGCATCATGAGCGCTGCTCATTGTAACAGCAAACAGAAGAAAAGCTCAGGGCAGAATACATTTCGAACTAGTTTTAAGTGGATTTAGGTAAACTCTGTTTTATTAGCAGCATTTAAATATGAAAATCTAATATGTAGGAGTTGATCATATTATGACTAGGACTTCATACTGTACCTGTGTTACTTGTAGCTGAACTGCTTTTTCTCCTAGCTTGTGCTACTGAATTTTGGAATCTAAGTTCCACAGAAAAATTTCAGTTTCCAGGATGAAGTGACCTCGAGTTTTTTTGCCACCTTTGTTTTTTTTCCTGCTAGGGTTTGTTATATATTTTGGTTTTGTTGTTTGTTTGTGGTTTTTATGTGGGTTGGTTTGTTTGTTTTGTTTTGGTTTTTTTTCCAAGTTCATTCATCTAATTGTTAATTGAAATCTTATTTGAACTTTTTTTTTTTTAAATGCTCAGCAGCTCTAATCCTCCCCAAGGTTACAACAATATAAAATGCTTTCGTAAATCTAGTTTTTAATGTGACTTTTATCTAAACTTTGATTACTTTGTCTACTGTTATACGTACTCAGGTTTCTGTAACTATTTCTGAGCACTTAGATGTCTCTGGTGCTTTTCCAAGCACCTTCTGCACAGGGAGAGGTCATCTAAAAGGACAAGCCAAATTGTGGATCCTTCTTCTTACACCAACAAGCTTATAAACTCAAATTTGGAGACTGTTTTAAATTGTAGCCTTTTAAGTTTCTTCTTAGGAAGATTAATGTCTGAGATTGTAATGCATAATATTTGAATTATTCATTTTAATTAAAATTTATTATAAGAACTAATTAAAAGATGTGCAACTGGTTACTGGTAATGTAGTCAGACTACTTCAGGAAAATGCTATTTGATGTTCAACCTTAGAGTCATGTTGATTTTAGAAATTATGCCCCCTACTTTTTATATAATATAATTAATTCTGTGTAAGAATTAGGAAATCTACTATTTCTTAAAAGAAAAAAAAAACCAAACCAACAAACAGTGTTTTCTGGTTTTGGAAAAGTATAGATTATCTTTAATGTAAAATTCACTGCAGTAATATAAAACGTTACCTGAAAAAGCTATATAATAAGTTCTTATTACTTTTTCAAATGCTGTTAAGTGGGATTTATCTCCCTCCCTCCCATCTCATCATCCTTCCCAGGATATTTTGGGAAGATACTTAGAATCATAATAAATAAATAATCTTTTAGAAGATGAGCACTGAGAGTGAATCTCTGGATCACTGAATCCAGGAAGGCAGTTTTTGTTCTTACAGCCAATCCGATTAAAAAGTCATCAAGTTTAATCTCAGCAATAGGTAGATTGTAACCTTTATTATTATAACTCAGGAGATTGCTTTGGATTCTCACTATTCTTACATTTGAAACCCTCGGATTTTCAGTCTAAATGTATTAATTGCCGGTTCATGCTAACTTTCTTTGAAAAGCTCTTTATTTGATCTCAAATTGTGACTTAATGACTAATTTTGAGAGCTATAATGGGAATCCATTATCAACTGCTCAGAGAAATGCTCTCAATGCATTGCCTAATTTCCACTATGTGGAAACACTGTTCCTCTTCTCTATCTGGTTGAAGTTGTTGAAAGGAAAAGAACTAGAAGAAATAATTAAAGAATGAGGTTTTAGATGTTTTGGATTAAAACTTGACTGGTGATTTCAGCATCCTAGATTGATGCTATGGACTGTAGGAGCAGAATTTAACAGGTGAATGTGACCTAAGAAGCACTTGGGTGTATGGTGAAAATTATCACACTGAAGGGAAACAGATTGTGCAGAATAAATATGTTCTCCAGAAAGCTGGCTACCCTATGTCTTAATTTGGTTGAAAATTTTCCACTGAGTCTATTTTTCAGACAAAGTTTGGATTTTTGACTATGGTTTTTGGAAGGAAGGGTCCTGTCTATTGTTAGTGAGAGATTATTAGTTAGGATCTTGGGATCTTTACGTAAAGATGATGTTAAGAGCTTTTGACATCAATCATGGTGTTTTCCTCCATTATTTTTTCAAAGACCAGACCAGTTCCCGGTAGAATGTCTTAGAGTCTGTAGAATTTTCTTGTCACCCATAATTCTCATTTGTATTTTTTTGCCCATCTGTATTGAATGAATTAGGTTGAAAACATTTCCTAAGGAGGGAAGAGTTCTAACTGCAGTTTCATGA
Organism: Ceyx melanurus; assembly: GCA_024611195.1. Classification (NCBI taxonomy): domain Eukaryota; kingdom Metazoa; phylum Chordata; class Aves; order Coraciiformes; family Alcedinidae; genus Ceyx; species Ceyx melanurus. Next base: position 29,328 of record JANHGL010016575.1, read on the forward strand.
CATCAGCAAATGCATTCTCAGACAGCATGGCAAGGTGCTGCCCATCAGAAGATAAGCCATGTAACTAAACACTTACCCCAGAACATCTTCTGCTGGATGGACAGATAGTGTCCAACAGCCAAGCATATTTGGAGAGGCAAAAAAACAGTTTAGTATCAGCTTCATACTCCCTATCCAGGAAAAGGGAGGGCAGAAGAGAATAGGTTTTTAGCTTTAGGCAATGCTGAGTAGAAGAGCAAAGAGATGAACAGGTTGTGGCTCATCTTTATTAACAGAGGATTCCATACACGACTTCAGCGGTGCCAAAGAACATTGTGTTGAACTGTGAAAATCAACAAAACCCAAAGAGGCAGACCCCAGAATGCTTGCTGCCTTTGTATTGTTGGGTAGAAGTTAAAATGATGCACAAATTGCAAAATCAATACACTTCTCTCGCTCTGAAGTGGGTGGGATATGTTTTGCTTCTATGCTTCTGTTGTACAGTAACAACATAGGGGATGGTTTTATGGTTTCTTCAGCAGTAGTAAATAGATTTGAAGCAGCAACTTCCTCCCTAGAAGTACTGTAACTATTTAAAAAGCCCAGAAGTCTTTATATCCAAAAAGAATAAATTTTCATGTACCCAAATGTCTTTAAACTGTCTTTGTTAGTTAAGTTTCTAAGATCCACTCTTTATCAGTAACTGTTGCATTGCTACTGATTAGAAGTATAAGTGTAAGTAATTGAAATCTTCAATAAGGTACAGTTTTATAATGAATGTTTTCATTGACTTGGAGACAGTTATAGCATAGGATTTTCATTCTAATGCACGTACAGTAATTATCCATGTCCTGCTGATGGTTATTTATTGTTTAATTAAAACATATGCAGGGGATAAAAAGCCCATTAGGATAAAACATTGTGTGAAACCCAAAAAGTTGCAATAAAGTTTGAGCATGGAAATGCCTACTGCCAGCTTCTGGGTATTTATTGCCAAGCTCTGGTAGCAAGCTTAGGAGAAATGGAATATTATGTTGCTCTAAAGTAATCACATGCTTCTATAAAATTAGAAAAGAACTTGAATTATTTATCCAGCAAGCCTAACCAGAAGAAAGTACATTCTTGGACTAGGATGCTGTGACATTAGGTATCACACCCTCATTAAGGAGCAGTTTCCTTTCCAGCCTTGATTCGGTATGAGTGGGGAAAAACTGATTAAAAAGAAAAGGTTCTGCCAGCTAGAAATGGAAATAAATTTTTCAGGAAATATATCTGTTAGTACATATGCCTAAAAAATTAACCCATCATTGTAGAGAAAACCTCAAATGCTTTTTGTTCCAAGTGGCAGTACTAGTTTTGGAGCTTAAATTCATTAATCTCTGAGAAATGTTTACACTTGTCTGGTATGGTTTGAAATGCTTCCCCTGATGCTTCAGGGGAGGATAATTTGAATTTAGGGGAACACTATCACTGAGATGTGGGAATTTGCAAGAGTATGAGGAAGAGTTAAACATAGAAACTCCCATGTACTGGGATGTTTGAGTGAAAACACTATTTTAAAACATAAATACTTGCTGTTTAAGTGGATCAATTAAATTCCAGTATGTGACTCCTCTTGTGGATTCTGCTCATGGGGTTTTTCATGCCTTTTCATCATGACCTATCCATTCTCATTTTGTGTCCTTAAAAGATGCAGAAATTTCTCCAAAGCAACATCTTTTTACTTAACTCCTGGACCCAGCTGTGTTCCAAGTCAGTGATTTTTAAATTCCCCTTGCATTATCCCTTTTCACAAAAGCATATGTATGGGAAGGGTGTTTTTTCTGTCTGTGGTAATCCCTGGATGAAGGTTCCTGGGTAAGTTAGAACAGCTCAATCACATCTCTGAATTGTGCTTAACTGTGGTGGAACCAGGGGGATGCTCTGCGGCCAAGAATGACTGGAGAGCAGAGTGCTCTGATTAGGCCTCGTTTGTCCCTTGGCAAAGCTTCTATGCTGGTGTTGTCTGTGTGTCTGGCCTTTGTCAGCTGCTGCTGGGCTTTCCATGACACAGATATTTCTGTTAGGTGTCCAGGTCTTCCTGCTGTCGGAGTGGTATAGAGGGAGTGGATTGTGACAGGGGAATTTTCTCTTAGCTTTAGATAACTATTAGAAAATATTATGAGACTCTATTCTGCTTACTGCTTTATTAAAAAAAAAGGCATTTTAGTCTACTGCAACATTTTTATTAAAGGCTGGTCTGTCTATAAATGTGATGTCTAGAACATAGATGAAATTTGTCACCAGAGCAGAGTTGCCTAATCCAGAAGCATGAGTGTTCCTCCTGGATCAGTTTGGTTTTGGACTGAAGCAAGGCCATCCTCTTCAGTAGCATGGGTGCTTAGTGTCTTCTGAAAGTTTTATGTAAAAAAAAAAATCCCCAATTAGTGAAGGAAGCATATTCTCTGGCAGTGCACTTGACTTTTGCTGCCCTTCTGTGTCAAATTATAGTTGGGGACTTGTGACCTTTATTAAAATTTTAAAGGATGTGTCAAAGTGTTATAGCTGTTAAGTTATTCATACGGAGTTGGGTATGGTGGTGCAGCTGCTTTGTAGAGTCTTTAAAATAGATATCCCATAGCATATCTGTCCTCAGTCATGAGACACTGAGCTCAATGAGCTCTTCTGATGCCTTCTACTTATCTACTGGAGCTTTTATACTGAGTGGGGAGAGAAACAGGCACATTAAATCATTCTAATACTGAATTACGTTCTGGAGTTTTCTACATTGACTGTGCAGAGAGTGAGGATCTCAAATGTGTGTTAAAGCCTAAAACCAGCTGGCCCTTTGTGCCTAAAGAATTGTGGTTTTTGTTTGTTTGCTTTGTTGGCTTTTTTTTTCCTAAGCATTGGCCACTCAGTTAAAATAAAGCTACTGACATCTTGGCTTCTTGGTTTCAAACATCTTAAATCTGAACAGGAATCTGAGGCTTCACATACTTAACATTAACCTCTGAAAAACACCTCTTGCTGTGGTGGTGATTTGCCTTAGTTATCTGGTTGTGATGTAACTAAAATTGTTACTGAGAAGAATTGTATATTGCACTCTCTCTGTGAAGCATCATCATCATCATATCTTTTCATAACCCCACTTTGTTCCTTTGGATAAAATGCATTTACTGTGGGATTTTGTCAGATTTCATTGAAAATCCTGGGGGATTCAGAGCAACTGCTGCATGCTACTAGTGTACTGTTCATAATGCAGCATCTTAAAGCAGGTACCACAAGTAGGAAGTATACAGTGCCCATTCTCTTAACTAAACCCACTTTTTTTTTTTTTTTTTTTCTAATTTAGAAAACTGGATTGTCATGTTCTTACAGAATTATAGAAATCACTGTTTGAAAAAGAACTTACAGTAGAATGAAGGCGTTTGTTCAATTTCCATTTTATATCCCCATACTAGATAATGCTGAAAACAAAGATTATTTTTACCTCCTTTTTTTGTCATTGGACAGGAAAAAAGGCACATTATTTTTTCATTTCATCATTGTTTCTCTGTAATCAAAAGACAAACAATGTATGCATTAAGAGCTTACACATTACCATCCTGTTTCACAAAACTCTACAAAGCTGCCATTTTGCAGAGTAGGTCTTTTAAAACAAGGACTCATGAGACTTCCCCTGTCACACACACTGCTTGGGAAACAAGATCTCCTAGTACATAATTACTAGTGAAAGTAATTAATTGTCTTGCAGTTTTTTTGCTTTTCAGTGTCATTTTTATACAGGCGCCCAGGCAACTGTATTACAGAATATTTTATATTAGTTTAGATTCATAGAACCATAGAACAGTTTGGATTGGAAGGGACCATTAAAGATAAAATGTCTTACCATGGGCACTTGATCAGATTACTCAGTCCCATACAACCTGACCTTGAACACATCCAGTGACAGGACATTCCAAGCTTCTCTGGGCAACATATTCCAGTGTCATTCTGCCCTTATTAAAAAATTCTTACTTATGTCTAATCTATAACTATATACTTCCAGTTTAAGACTTGCTACAACTATTCTTACCTGTACTGTTTGCAAATTTGTTTGGTAAAATCTGACCAACTCAGCTTTAAGTATCAGTTCCATGGATGATTGAAGGCTGAAGAGGTATTCTGAGGAGTTACTGCTATGTGCTTGTCCATATGACACTGTGTTTTCCCCTTACGTTCTCTCATGTTCATCCTGGGGCATCCATTGTTAGACACCTGGGGGTAGAGTAGGAGCCTTGGTTTACTGAGTTGTTTCAAGGTCCAGCATGTTACTGATGTATTTGATTTGCCACATGAGTAGGTATGGTTTGGGGAAATCTTACTGTTGCACAGAGTCCTTTTACAAATTATTGCACAGATTTCCAGTATTCAATTTCTGATGCATTGGTACTGCTGCATATGAACACAAGTCTTCACTCTCCTATTTTGCATCCAGTTTCATTATTCTCTGCTCATTCAGAGGGACCTTGATTCACCTCATCAACTCAATTACAGAGTGATATTTTCTTTCCTACTTAGCTAAATCATTATTCAAGGTGGATGGCTTCTAAATGTATGCTAATTTATGTGTTGGGAAAGAAATTATTTACACCCAGATTAACAAGAAACTTGGACATTGTTAGACTAAGCACAGCACATAAGGACCCAGACCTATAAATTTACCAAGTCAGACTAGGCAGTTCATATGCATATACAGTGAATAAGAAAAGTTGGATGCCATTGGCTGAGAGCACACTGGTGCTCATACCTGTCAAGAAGTAATGCTGAAGTAAGGGGAGTGTTTGAAATCCTACCTGTGTTCTTGCCTAGAACAGGCAAATTAATCTTTACACTGAACTAAGAATGTTTTTATGTGTATTTTGTGTGTATATATATATATGTATATATATAGGATAGGCAGACCATAGAATCATAGAATGCTAGGGATTGGAAGGGGCCTCTGGAGATCATCGAGTCCAACAGCCATGCCAGTGCAGGAACACCCAAAACAGGCCACACAGGAACAGATTCAAGCAGGTTTTGATAGTCCAGAGAAGGAGACTTCCCAACCTCTCTGTTCCAGACTCTGTCACTCAGTGAAGTTTTTCCTCATGTTGAGGTGGAGTTTTCTGTGTTTCATCTTGCAAATTTATATTGAGTTTATATCTTTGACTAGGCTACCTCATAGTGTTGTGTTATATGAAATAAAATTTGAAAAGGAATGTCAGTTTCCTTACATCACCAAAAAGATAACTTTATATATGACAAGGAAGAAACATTAAAAATATACCTACCCGTGACCTGATAATTGTTTGGGTTGATAGATCTTATGTGATATTGAACAGAGTTGTCTTTGTACTCCTGCATGGCACGTAGGACTGGATAGTCAAGCTTTAGAGAAATTCTTTTGCAAATGCATAATATAAGCATCCTTTGTGAAATATTGGTCGTAGGTCAAAGTCTTAGAAATGAAGGTCATAACCTTAAAAGGGAGCTGCTTACGCAACAAGTGAACCTGGCCTTTGTGCTCTATCTAATTAATTGAAAGCTTGCCATGTGCTTTCAGACCTGATGTTGGAGAGAGATGGCCATCAGGCATACAAATCAGCAGTGTGGTGATCAGGGTGACAAGGCAGGTCACCCAATTGCACTGCCATGGAAGATTCATTTTCTTCCAGCTCTTGCCAAGTACTGGAAATTCCCAAGGGGGTTCACTTTATCTCATTAATGGGAGATCCCATGACTTTTTGTACCTTGTTATAGATACCATGATGTCCTCAGCAGAGAGAGAGTATTTTAGTAGTAGTACTATTACACATCTTTTTATGAGTATCCTTTGCCCCTCCTCATCCCTATGGCAAAATCCCTATTTGACTATCATTAAGGTGGGAGCAGACTCAGCTCCATTAGATTTACAAAAAGAAAACTGCAGCCATTACAAGTTTCACAGGCATTTCTGATACTACAGTTGTGTCCTCTGCTTTGTATGTACGAAGTAGTCCTGTTTAATTCTTGTTATATTTTATTAACCTTGCTATAATATTTGTGATGCATGTTAAGCACAGCAGAAAAAGAATATACAGCTGCTGTGTGGCTTCCAAGGTTGCTGTAAAAATACAAAACTGTGAAATACAGATCCAAATTACTGTATTTTCTCAAGTAGGAAGGTCGTGCTAATTTTAATCTCCATTTTGTATCTCTTGATAACATTAATGTTTTATAAACATTGCTCTTGCTGAAGCAGTTTATTATTAAAAAGATATATATTTCATTAACACATTTTCTTTGGTTAAATTTGGTCTAACACAAATACATATACACATGTATATATGTGTAGAAAATGCAACTGTTTTTTAATTATTTAGTTCTTTGGAGACATGATCTTCATTGCCTGCAGCTTCAGGTATGATCCATTAAGACTTCCAACATTAGTCAAATCAGGGAAGGTAATTAGAAAGCCTGGACATCCTATAAAGCTTGGTGATGACTTTCAAAGTCCGTTCCCCTCTTCACTTGGTAGTAAGTTGCAAAAGTAGTCCTGCTTTGTTTCTCTTCTCTGAAGGGTGATGCTTTATATTACTTAAATGGTAAAGAGAAGCCCAAGGGAGGCTTTTTTATGTATAAAATCAAGGTTTGAAGAGCAAAAGCGTTTGCTCTCTGTTTTTAGCTTAAAAGTTAACATGAATACCCTTGCCTACCTGAACATTACTAGCAAACTAAAGGAATCATAGAATTTATGGATTTATGTAGGTTGGAAAATACCTTTAAGATCACTGAGACCAACCATTAACCCTACTCTGCCAAGTCCACTGCTAGGCCAAATTCCCAAGCACCACCTTCATACAGCTTTTAAACACTTGCAGGGATGGTGACTCAACCACCTCCCTGGGCAGCCTGTTTCAATGCCTGAGAACACTTTCAGTCTTTTTCAGTTTAAACATCCCCTGGTGCAGCTTGAGGCCATGCCCTCTTGGTCTATCTCTAGTTGCTTGTGAGAAGAGACAAGCACCTGCCTCTCTACAGCGGCCTTCCAGGCAGTAAATGTGAAATAACTGTAAATGTGAAAGCCCTCCTTTTCTTCAGACTAAATACCCCACCTAAATACCTAAGTGTTGCTTAGGGTTTTTGTGGCCCAAGTGCAGCCAGAACTCATCCATGCTGAAATGCATATGGAAGAAAAAAACCAACAAAATAAAATAATAATAATAATAAAAAAACAAACAACCCGAAAAAAAAACAAAAACAAAAAAAAAACCCACAACCAACAAAACAAAGCAAAAACAAACAAACAAAAAAACAGGAAAATTTTTGATGCAGTCCTCCTGGGAGAATCTAGATTCTACGTTATTTAAGAACTACAGATAATGAAGAAACTATTGAGCTTCATTAGGTGTTACAGATGTTGCTGTTTTATTCTCTAATAGAGGGCTATAATTCATTCCCATGCCTGAATTTTTAAACAGAATGAATAGAAAAAATTATTAGCTATGAAAATAACTGACATACAGAGGTACCTATCTACTCATCCTGGAAATCCTGGGTAAGAAGGTAAAATTGATTGAAATCAATATAAAAACTTCGATTTTATGATCCAGAAGTACTACTGCTAACTAAGGCTGAAATGTAAACTAAGAGGTTAGGAAAACCTAAAATATTACTTTACCTTTTCACCTCTTTCTCTCTCCCTTCATCATCCTCTGTCTTCACCCTGAATAAATCAACCAGCATGTGCAAGGATTTATGGAGATATGTAAGCAGTGACTTATGCTGCCAGAGTTTAATCTGTCACTGGTAATTTGCTTGCTTGCTTCTGGAGAACCAGGCCTTTTGTCTTCTCTCATGCTTGCTGTGTGTGTTCTACATCACAAGATTTACCTAGTCTGGGAGAAAATCCAGAAGGAAGGGAAGGAAAGATAGAAGGTTGGTGTAAGCATTTTAGAGAAATCATCCTTCAAACAAGTGGATGAAGAAAAGCTATCAGCATATAATTATACCATTTAGATGTTCCACTGATTTGGGAGTTTGAGAGCAATTTAGCTTGCTGAGTTGGATGTAGGTTTGAGATAACAGCAGCAACATTGCCTTTCTTTTTGACACCAGCAGATTTTAGCCAAATGGGTTAATCTGTATTTTCCCCCACGTCTGGCTCATTAAGCTTGGACCATTAGCTGTTTAAGGTCACTGTTACTATTATATAATCTTTTTACTAGAGTTCAAGATTTGATTTTTCTTGTAACTATAATTTAAATGCTGTCAGCCCTATGTATTTATGTTTTTCTTAGATGGCACATGAACAGTGGATGGTGGGAAAGACTAAACATGCTTTCACTTCAGTAGTGTGAGAAAAAGACAAAACCAAATGCCATTGTCACCAGATATTGAAAATCTGGAGATGGAGAGCAAGGCATAGAGTTGTTAATATTTAGCTGGGTCCTGAATATTGGCTCTTCATGCATGTCTTGGCAATATGTTCACTGAGGGAAATTCTCAGCAGGGTCTTCTCTTTAACATGATCTTCCCTCTAACTGAATTCTTACTTCTATATTGTCTCTTTAATACTGTCCTGACATTCTGGTTTCTTCTTTAGCTGTATGTATTAATATTTAATATTAGGATTAATTTGGACCAATAACTTTTGCCAAAAGCATAAGATGTCAATATTTGCCAGGTTTCAGTATTTTAACAGCATCATCCCAAAGGCAGACTCTGGTCTTTTCCGAATGTATTATGTGATGGTGAGCAGTATATAAGGGAAAACAATTTCTGGATTCTCTTTAATTAGAGTGAGTGATATTTTCACTGAATCTTGCAGACAGCACTGACACTTTAGTGCTCTTTTCTGAGGCAATAGCTCAGTGACAGTTGACAGCAAAACAACTTCTGCAGTGCTGAGGAGTAATATTTTTCTCTAATTCTGATAATTCTAGGAGCCTTTCAGCTTGATCTCAAGGTCATAAAGTGCAAGCTCTGTTGCAGCAAGTACAGAACTGGAAGTCAAGAGCCTTGCGTGAAACCCAAACTGCTGTCCTGTTTCAGGAAGGCTTTCCAAAATTAGTTGGAATGGCTGCTGCCATTGATAGCAGCATTCAGGGCTGTGCTAGACCTGTCACCCAGAGGGCAAGGTATGCTTCAATCTCTTCCTCTCCCCTCCACAAAGCCAGTCCTCAACCCTGAGAGCTAGGACACCTTCTGCACACCTCATGCCCACAGCGTGCAGCTGCTTACCTCAACTGGGATCTGCTACCTTCCCACTGATGGGACAGTATCTCCACACATGCAGTCTTGTGAACCTCTAGCTTTTTCTTTCTTCTACCACACAATCACAATTTTGGATCATAAAGAATTTAGTTTCACTGTTTTCCTTCCACACATACCTAGTCCTGGAAATCTGTGCTTTTTGACATAGGCTTCATCTTCATTTGGCCTCAGTTTTTGTTTCACAGCACAGGAGGTTGGGGACCAGACCAGTATGTTCAGGGAGCAACTGGCTTAGGGGGAAATTGTGAATCCTGCAGCCTAGGCTCCCATAATGGCAGAATGGGATCTTGCACCTGAAAGTTGTAACCCTGTCTTTGTGCCTAGTTTGTGGTTTGGAATCAAATGTGTCCGAGCAAACTCCTACAGCTCCTCTTTTTTATGACACCTTGCCAACCTAGCTGGAGTGACTAGCAGTGTCTGTAATGCTTATGGCCAAAATTAAGCATGATTTGGGGATAAATTATTTCTAAAGAAGGTTAAGGAAAGTTATTTGTCCTGAGTAGTTCAAGCTGAAAAAAAGTGACTTTTTATTTTTCTCTAGCAAGTGGAACATTTTGTTTCATCTTTCTCAGATGAAATGTTTTGATGTTTAGTTTTGAAACAAGAAAGACATGTATCTTCTGATTCATGATTTTAATTGGCATTAATTATTTCTTTCTGAAAGAACACAGAGATCTTGATTATTTTATTTCTCTGAAGATAATTGTTCATTCATTGCTAAGTCTGTTAGGAATTTTCTTAAGTTTCACAGGTCTACTGTGATGGAGCCTCTATTATCTGGTGTACCATATTTATTTTGCAAGAAATAAGTTTTTACTTTAATACTCAGAGCCATCCTTTGTCTCTATGCTAATTCACTTTTTGGTTATTTAACTGGGACAGTGAGTGTCACTTGTAATGGATTTTTAGAGAGTGAAAACCAGACTAAGACCCACATTTCATTTTGCATAAACTACTATAATGGAGGTAGAAGTCGAATTGTGAATATGTATTTCGAGGGGTTAATGTTTTTCTCATGTAGAAATATTTTAATACAATAGAAATGAAACTTTTGCCCCAGAACAGTAGCCGCACATGAAAGCAAGAATAAATCAATTAGAAGTAATTTTTATATCCCACTATCAGTAGTTACTACTTCTGTTCTTCTGTCAGACACACACATCACGCTGTATCTCATGGTGATCTCACAGCTCTCAAGGAGGCCTTCACTAAGGTATTTTTCCTATCAATTCTGTCAGAAACAAATTATTATTCTCTTTTTATAATGAGCAAAGTACTTAACTCTTATTTGGCCAAGAAAGCTACATAAACTAGAACTAGGGATAATAATGTATATGGAAATAACATTCAGATGCTGGGCAGCACTGCTTTTTATCTTGCTGGTGTGCTGAAGCAGCTCTTGCTTTGAAGAGGTAATTTTGCATCCTCCATATATCCCGTAGATTTAGAAGGCAAGCCAAGACCCCTTTTATCTTGCCTGAATTTTAGCTTCAGTAGAATTGTTTATTTTAATAGAAAATTGATCCTAAATGAGAGATAATTTCTCAGGAAGCAAGAAATGGGGTACTTCTTTAGCTATTTAGAGAACTGGTACGTACCACCTTCTAAGGAGCACTTATTCCTAGCTCATTCTCAATAAATCTAACAGCTTACAGTAGCTCGCAGTCTGTTTTCCACAGAAATGCTGCATATGATCATTCAGTGAAAGGTCTTGTTTAAAAGTATACACACAGGGGAATAGAATGAATGCTTCTGTGGGAACTGTAAATTTAAATGTCTTGACTTTGCAATATTTAAGAAGCAAGGGTACCATTCCTTCACAGAGATATGTCATTAAAGTCATCAATATCAGCCATATTGAGGATAGATTTTAATTAATTTCCATATAGCACTTCATATTTTTCAAAATTGTGCAAAAGCTAAGTTATGCAGTACAGACTGGAAGATTAATTCATTCACATACTTCATTTTAAATCTTAGATGTAAAGGCTACTTTTAAAGTCATGCAGACTGAGTTTGGGATGCAGAGCCAAGGAACAACCACCATACCCAAATGCATGATGCTGATACAGGTGACTGAAAGTGCCTTTGTGTTTTTCTACTCGGGCAGCTCTCTGGGCACTGACTGCTTCTGTCATCACCAAGAGAAGTCTTGGTGCCAATGGATGATAGAGGGTGTAGCTAAGGATGGAGTACAAATGATTTAGTCCTAAATTAATATAGCTATTAGGATGTAGAAAAGGCCCAAGGATCCAGTTAATACATTTACAACTCTTTCAGCTCGGGAGCCTTTTAAATCACAGTCTTACAGAAGTGCTCTATAAGCAGCAGTGAGGAACCAGCTCCCAGTGCTGCTTCAATACAAATGGGCAAAAAATATGCTTACCTCCTTAGGTCTTAAAATTTCCAATGGAAGTGTGTTTAAATTTGGAAATGTTGGATGCTTCTGGGAGAAACTGTCATTAACAAAATGTAGACCACATTAAGCATTTCATGGAGCAGTTGATGTCTTTATACAGATTATATTCCTGTTAGGCAGTTCTTCATGCTGAAGCTTTTGGATGCAAAAATGCCTACTACCATAACAATGTTTAAACTGATAGGCCTCTGAATATTGCAATAGAAAAAAGCATCTTGGTACTGTGAGTAGGCTTTGGATTTTTGTAGGGGCTGTTGTGCATTTATAACCACCTATCTAAATGTATTTATACAGAGGTAGCACTAAATTTTCTTATGCTTTATCTGGTTAATTTAAAACCCAAGACTTTTCAAAGTCATCTAGTCACTAGTGCAGTCCTGTATTCGAGGAGAAAAAAATGTGGAAGACTGATGTATCAAAATCCTGGAGGAACATACAAATGCATAAAATTATTTTGTGATGGAATGTGCATCATTCCCTGGGTGCAGAGGCACTTCATTTGACTGGAATTGGTTTGTAGTTTTTTGTTTGATTTCAGGAATAAAGAAAATGTTGAGGCCACATTAGGAAAATGTGAGATACATGAGCTGTAGGTTCTTGTGTGATCCATGCTGTTTTCAATCTGTAAGACAAAGGTGCTCTGGTAATGTAGTTCTTTTAAAAATAATGTCACCATTTCATAGCAATGTTGAACTAGTGGAGAAGATAACACTGTTTTTCCATTCAATTACATTCCCCAGACATGTTGCTGGGTCCTAGTTCCCAATGTACAGTGTTTCTGAAGGGCAGTCCTGACCTCCTCCTTGATGCTGTTGCAGCTGTCACATGGAGGCTGAGCATTGGGCTTTTCTGCTGTATTAATCAGGAAGATCACAACTCTGAATTAGGATTATAAACAAAAAGTTTTTATTACGTATCTCATCCCTCTTCAGTCTCTTTCCATCAGTCCCTCTCCTGCTCATAAACACTTTCTTGTTGATTTTCAGTGTCTTCCCTCCTCTCAAGTCTTTGAACTCAAACAAATCATCTTGGGTTTCACCCACAGAATATGAAATACGGAGCTCCATGAAAGTTTTAAGAGCAACTCTTGGATTTATCTGGTACCATGTTGTCTAAATCCTTTCTTGTGCCTGGCTCTGTTATTTTTCCTGTAGGAATTAAAGCATGATCTCTATGGACATTCTGAAGATACAGTCTTCAAATGGTCTTCAAAGGGCTTGTTCAGGAATGCATCAAGCCACTTGCAGCTGCAAATGCTTTCCTTCCATTATGACCAGAGCACAGTATTAACTTCTCTGGCATTTTTTTTGCTAGTGGTAGGTGCCCTTTGAATGTGCCTAGGACAAGCATGCCTCTTTTTTGTTGTTGGTTTTTTGTTGTTGTATTTTTTTTTTTTATAGCACACCTGGTCACCTATTGAGAACAACATTCAGCCAATCCTTCATTAAGTCTTTAGACATCCATCCTGGTTTTGACACCTAACAATTATTCCAGTAGGCAGATGTTCCTTCAGCATTGTTTTATGCTTCAGAATCACATATGGTGGCAATTTCATACCATCTGCTAACACTGCCAACATGACTGTAATGTGCATTTTTTCATTCCCCAAAGTTTTTTATGATGACAAATTTTGTGCCTGTTGCTTCAGTGGTGTAATTGGGTGGTGTGTCAAAACAAACTGGAGTCTCATTGGCATTACCATTTGGCTCAGCAATTAATTGCAGTCTCTATGTAATCCAATCGCATACTGCTGGAAAGCAGTGATTTTTCTAGTGAAGTTAGAAAGTAGGTGTGGGTATAACAAAGTTTCTCACTGAAGGCAAAAATCCATTGTGCCACATCATTTGTACACATTGACTATTACTTGACTCAGATTTTCTCTATGGAGTGTTTTGTGCTGGTGCTTTTTCTTGATCTTTCAGATTAGTGATTTCCTATACGATGGGGTTTCTGTCTTTTCTTAGAGTATGCAGAAATTCCACAACTTCTTCTTGTACTTTGTGATAACTCTATTTTGGGTGCACTTACACATGTTATAAGTGTATACAAATTTTAGACATTCTGCCAGCACCAAAATTAATTTATTTTTTCTTTTTTTCTGAAACTGAAGAGCTCAGCAACCTAGTGATGCTAATTTTATGGGTCAGGAAACTGAAGGTATATAAAGCTTAAGTGACTAAGTCTTTTTCTCAGCTAAGTCTGAAACTTAGACCTTCCTAGTTGACAAGTCCTCACGTTACCCAGTTGTCTGGTGAGCTGATCTACATTAGGGCAGACAGTTTGCTCACTCAGTACATGAAATAGCTAGTTCTTTCTTAACTTTCACCCTGCTGATTGTACAAAGCCCACCCTACACTCAAAACCCAACCAGCCAAATAGATAGGCCATGTTGTTTCTGTGTAAAGCATAATTCTTCTCACCCAGAATGTTGCTGATACATTTCTGCTTATCAGGATTGAGAAAAGATTAAAATCTTTAGTGGCTGATCTCAATCTTAAATTTCCAAGGTCAGAAAGAGTTGAAAATCTTCCATTTTCATTTTCCATTTCTAAAAGGAACAGAGCTGTGGGAAGGAGATCTAGAAAAAAGAGGAGGAAGTGGGAAGATAACAGAAACATGGTTTGAGGGAAGATTTAGGGAGGAATTTAGAATTGAAATGTTAAGGCCTCGCTACTTTTTTCCTTCAATCAGACCTTTGGTTCTTCTCTTTTTTTTTTTTCCTTTTTTTTTTTTCTCTCTGAGTAATTACATGTAACTGCATGCTGTGGTTTTGTGTCTGTCAATATTTGCCATAGAGTTTAATGTTTTGATGCCAGTTGGTTTGCCCGCTGAGGCCTCCCAGCCCCTGTATTTACACCCTTTGCACATGTAACAGGAGCTCCTTGGGAGACACAGCACTAACATTTCTGTGGAGCAGTAGTGGTAGGCCAGTGCTGATGGATTGTTAAAATTCCTAACTTCATTATGTGTGAGTCTACTAAATCTTTTGAAATCTGAATTCAGAAAGAGGAAAATGCTGCTGAATTATTTTCTTTCTCTCAGGGAACAGTCTCAGTCTTGCTGCCTGTGCTTTGTGAAGGCTGCATACATAGTTAAGCACCTTTTGAGTTTACAGATGCCTTTACATTTACAAATGCCTTTATCTTCAGAAGCATATTTGACACACTAGGCTAGCTTACAGTTTGAAAAGCCAGTGAATCATTCTGTGAATAGCTGAATACAGAACATCTGAAACAATCAATGACAACTTGCTAGGGCTTGGGCAGAACGCTCCCTATTGTGAAAAGAGCTGTAGAGCAGGCTGTGAAACTCCAGTGGTCATCTGATAGGAAATGAATGCAACCAATCTCCAAGGAGCTAAGCAGATATTAGCAACACCAGTTGCTTGTAGTCATAGTGTTTATCTCCCTGCATTTGACTGAGCTCCTCATGTTCTGTTTAGGAATAAAAGGACCGCTACTTTTGTTAGTCTTTATCTCTTAAGTATTTCCATATCTAGTAATAGTTTAACAAAAAAGGTCTATTTATATAAATGTACTTTTTCCTAAATTTGTGAAATCATAATGAAAATGCAGGCAGTTCCTGAATCATGTGACATTAGGCAGGATTGAAGATACCATCCTCTGTGAACATTCACAGCTTTATGTTTTTGCTATTAAACTGTTACTAGCCTACAGCTACCAAAAGAAAGCAAAATTAAAAGTTAGTGGCTCAACTTCTCCTTTCTTCTTTATTTTCTACATCATCTTAAAGCATTAATTTATCTGAGTGTAACCTGTAGTGACAGATTGCAAGTGTGTGCAGGGATGTTGGGTGTAAATATTTTAGCACTGCTACAATACCCTGTTTATTCAATTTACAGTGAATTGATCTCTTGCATTTCTTCACATTCAGTTGCTCACATTTCAAAATCTCAACTTTCTGGCATTCTAGGTATATCTATAAGGTGTTTTTTGGGGGAAAAAAAGTATTTCCCCAAACCTGAAATCAAACATAAACTATTGCTTTGATAGGATCACATTTTAGATGAATACCACAAGGAAGGAACCTTACACAAGCCTTCAGATAATCTGTATTGTCCCTGCTCAGCACTAAAACAGAACTGCTTCTCCAATTAAACAAAGGAAACCATCAGTAAGCCAGGATTCCTCCAGAAATATTATAGATGCTGAAAAACAGTAACTCTTACATGTATGAAATCACAAGCAGAGTAATAGAATTATGCACAGAAAAGGAATGGTCTTTCTTATTACCACATCTCTTCCTCTTTATTTTCATTGTGTATATAATTTAAATATTCCCTGTATTGGTGTATTTAAGAAGTGTAGTGTAGTACTGCATAGTGCTCAGGGATTCAAAACACAATGGCTGTGGATGAAATCAGATGCCATTACTAATTGCAGTTTGTGTGAGTATAATGTCTGAATACACAGGAAATTACTACAAATTATGTGCAAATGTTGATTATATTTATTTATTAACTGCATATTTTTAGACACCTTGATATATTTTCTGGTTTTCCCCCTACTACATTGGGGGCATTTTTTTTTTTTCTGGGAATTGGTTGAAGTTATGGTGATGAAGGGGAAAGAATCAGATGGATAGAAATTTTTTCTATTGTGGTGAATTTCAACCAGAGATTTTTGAAATTATTTCATGGAAGCTGTTCTAAATCTGCAATAAACAATGCACTTTCCTACCAGGTGGATGCTGAATTGATTCAAAGGTACTCAGCTGCTGCATCATTTTATTTTCACACATCAAAGGTAGGCATATTGCAAGTAATTAATCATGTACTTGTTATTGTTTTGGAGTAAATGCATTTTACACACGTTTTGTTGCTGAATTTAATTTAATTACAAATCATCCCTGTGTGTATCTGTCATTACCTTAGTGAACACAAAAAGGAAAGGATGAGAGAATAAAGAAGCAAGTGCTTATTTCTGAGATTCTGGTTACTTTTGAAACAAGGCTATAGGATAGATTATTTAATACTGGTATTTTCTAAACGAACTACTAAAAGTATTTTCAAAAATATATAACTATTAATATAAAAATGTTTGTGTTTTACATGAAAATATTTAGTTATTAGAAGCAAATCAGTCAGTAGTGAGAGCTCATGTTGACAGGGTGCAGTTTATCTGGAACAGACCAGCATGGTGCTTAGTTAACACTGTAACACCAGGTGAAAAATAAGGGCAACTTTACAATGATTCTTAAAAAGAATGATTTTTACCCTTCGTGTCTTTTCTACCTACTGATGTAGACATTAGTTCCTGCTAGTATGGCTTTTTCTTTTCATAATCACATCCCCAGTTTGTTAATGGCTATGGTAATAGGTCACAGAATGTGTTTGGGTACCCATGAAGTTGCTCTTCGGGCTATGAATATGGTTTTCACTACAATGTATTTAACATTAAATCCTATTCTGTGAAAACTTTTAATTCTCCTACTGCCATTTGACTATGAATAAGAGTTGATGCACTTTAGATTTTATGCTTTTTAAAATGTGGCAGATAGGAATTCCTTACAAATCCCAGAGGCAGCAATATACTTTTTATCAGTCAAGGCTAAAGCAAGGCATCTATCTGAGGTCTGAACCTTTATCTTCATAGAATGGCCAAAAATGAAGTTTCTAAGTCATCTTGTCTTCATAAAAAGGAAAATTTATAGACAAGGGAAATTTGGAAACCTTGAAATTAATGGCCATGAAAAATGTCAGCACAGCTCTATCTGTAATTAAGAAGTAATACAAAGCCTTTCGGCAACAGAATCAATGCAGTTGGCAGAAACGTAGGAAAAACTTTGTGACAAAAAAATAATGCTCCCCTTCCCTTTCCCCTTCCCCCTTTCCCCAAACAGCCCAGTTGATCATGCAGTGTGGAAAGAATTAATTATTTCTTGATAGTTTTAAGTCTGGACTTTTATTTTGATATTATTATAATAAAGCAGTTATTTAGGAAGGAATGGTTAGTGGACAATTTGAGGAGGGTATTGTTGCATGACATCAGTAGATCCCAGTACAGAATTCTACTCAATGGATAAGACCATTTACTCTATTATTATTTTAGTTTAGAACACAGTCACTGTTTGATTACTGGGATTGTTCTTCTTAAAACTCTATTCAACTTCATCTAATCAGTAATTCTTTTTCTGTGTTTTTCTGTAAAATCCCAAACCCTTACATTTCTGTGCTGTGAGTACCACTATCTATGTGAATTTTTTTTTTTTCCTGTTTAATATAGCTACAAAATGGTAGATACAGAAGAGAAGCAAACTGAAAGTAAACTTCTGATATCTCTCTGTCTCAGGGTCAAGACCTATTAGAAGCATATCAGCTCAGGATATTGAATTGGATTTCTTCTGTAATATGTGATTTTTTTTAATATCTCCTAAACCCATCTTTTGTGAATCATACCCAATCTTCGAACCTCCTTGTTTGATTCTAACTTCTTTTTAAATTCACATGGGTTATGAACATCACCAATTTAAAGTGGGGTGAACTGATATAACAATTGCAGAAACCAACCCTTGGAGTCTATTGCTAATTTTCCCCTTATAAACCAAGATTAAGGTGATGACCATTTAGAAAGCTGTGGATCTTTTACTTAAGATACACTTAAGAGTCAAATCTCAAATTCCTTACAAAAAATCAAAGAAGTAAGATCATGGTTAATGCTTCTGTGATCTGATTAAATTCACAGAGTTCCAGCTTTTAAAAGTTCTTGGAGAAAAGGATAAATTCTGCTCTTAACCTCATTCTGTAATGTCAATGAATCCTTGCAGTTAACATTCCATTAGAGTGAAAACTGCAGATTCTTTACACCAAAAGGTCTGTGTTTAGACTGTTGATTGTAACAGAAATCTTGCATTAAAATTGTGCAGCATATGAGGAGGAGGATGCAAATCCCAAGTACCAACAATGTGAGCAGGGTCCAAGCTGTAATGCCTTATGTACCATAAGTGGAATCTTGAACTTGAAATGCTGGGTAACTGGGTACTAAAGCAGTGAATTTAATTATTTGTGTAACACTGCATACATTAGTCTGGTTATAGTACTCAGGGAGTCCATATCACTAAAATGTATTTTTGTAAACAGTCTAAAAAAATAGAGAAAATGAAGAATGTTACTGGCCATTTGTATGTGATGCATCTCAGGTTAGACAACGGTGAATTGCTGGCCAAAGTATACAATAATCTATTAGAAATTCCATATAATCTTTCTGGTTTTGCTACATTGATGAACTGTTTGGCAACAGTATAACAGTAAATATTTAAGAACAATGATTTTTTTTATAAATAAGGAGAGTTCTTTTGCCATCCTGCATGCCACCTGGCCTAGATGAATGTCTATCAGATGTGAACCATTCTCCTGGAGCAAGGATTTGATTGCACCAGACCCTGAGCCTCCAGATCTGGGAGTCAGGCATCAAAACCTTAACCCCAGTTTACTCAGTGTTGGTGCTATTGCAGGAAGGTGAAACTGTTGCATCCCATGGAGGAAGAGAACAGTGTGGCAGGAAGGTAGGAGGACTAAGTGCTAGTTGTAAATAATTTTGAATGTATACTAAGCCACCAGTTTTTATGGCAAGGCACCATATCTTGCCCAGAAATGCTAGCAAAGTACATCATCACTGTTATCAGCCATATCTGACACTAAATCTTACTTAGCTCAATTCCTTGCAAATCCAGGTGTCTGCCAGAAACGATGAAATTGTGTCACTGGGCATCATCACATTATCATCTATAAAAGACAGACATTAAAAGATGTAATATTGGAAACTGATCTGTGTTTTCTGTGCTTTAGCAGCTACTAAAAACTTTCCAAAATGCCATCCCTCAGCTTTGTGTATAGCACGATGTGACTATACAGGATTATTTTTTCTCAGCTGTGGCTTTATCGCAGGGAATATATTTCAGGATTAGGTGGATTTAAGAATGACTGAAGAGTCTGAGGTAGTTTAGGAGGGAAACTGCAGACTTTAACCGTGGGGATTTATTTTTTAAAAGGAACACCAAAATTATAAATGGTGAAGTGTTTTTGAAATGCAACTGCTTCACATAAACAAACTTTTCTACAGCACAGCAGAGCCCAGTTGGTAGAGTAAACCAGGGGTAATATAAATGCCAAACAAGCAAACTGCTGGCACCTGGGGGAAAAAAAAAATGTTGATTCAGATCTTTTACCTAGAAGAGGAAGTAAATTTATATTGTCAAGATTGATGCAGGACACATCTGCATAAGAAATTTCCCATGAGGGTTGGAACCTCCAGAAGATGTCACAAAAACTTTTATGGTGTCACCTGATTCCTGTACCCTCAGTGATGTGAATGCTAATCCCCTCCATAGCAACTCCATACATTTATAGCACACAAGGGCTACCAGAGTTCCAGCTGTATCTTCCTTATCCTTTCACCTACAAGGACTTTCCTCACCACTAGGGAAGACCTCTAGGATGGATGTTTGAGTGCTGTATTGGTGCATGGTGTGTGTGTGTGATTTTGGAACCATGACAGAACATCTTTTTGCTTTTCTGCCATAGGAATGTGCACATGACAATATCTGATTAACTTCATTACAATCTAAATATAAACCAGCTTACTCTGCCAAGTCTCAATCAAATCAGTGAGGGTGCAGAGTGCATGTTTTAGTGTAAATACGCAGCTGTTGAGCTGAAACAAAGTTCATTCCACAACACAATTCTTTGTTTCTAACTGGAAACAAGTATCTGCTTAACTGGAGTGGAAGTGTGCTCATCTTTTTTTTTTTTTTTTCATTTGTATATATCTTAATCTTTATCCAAGACTTTATGATTTTTTTCTCTTTGTCCAAATACCAGATGTCAGTCATGAGAATGTCATTAAGTAATTGTTCAGTAATTTTAACTGCATTAATTCCTGATGTTTGGATTGCAAAATTTACAATTCTGCAATAGATTTTGCTCCCAGTCAAATTATTTCTTTATTGAGTCTTATGCATATAAATGTATGGTATTGTAGGTATTTTGTAGTCACACTGTTACCATGTAACATCAATAAATGTTGCAAGTAAATAAAAATTCAGTTATTTCTAAAGACTGTATTTTATAAAATAAAAAATATAGGTCTTAAACTTAAATTAGGTAGAGTTACATGGATTTTGTTGTTTGCCATTCTGGAATAGGTTTTGGAATTGATGATGCTGTGTTTCTGCAGGTTTACCTCTAATAGGCTTGGGGTTTTTTTAACTTTTCTTATTCCCCCAATGCAATTACAGTTCCACACTCTACTTCCCACACTCTTCCACAATACCTTGACCTTCTAATTCCTGGATGGATACAAAAAAAAGTGTACTTTGCTACTGCATTCAAGCCACAACTGAGTGAATTTATATGAGTATGTATACTGTTTGTTTGACCAGCTGATGAATCAGAGCTCAAATTCATTCTGTGGGGATACAAATTTGATCTCTTTTTTTTTCTACTCAGCAACTGATTTTCCCGGGCTGGTGCAACAGAACTTTTATCAAACGCAGTTGGAATTAGATGATTTATTGAAAAGTTTTTAAGAAAGTAACTAGACAACTTGCCTGAATGAGCCTTGTTTCTGAGGACATCTAGATTAATTTGAAAGAAGGATATTTTTGGGGGATGTTAGACTTGTTACTGTGCCCCAACAAATCAAGGAAAGATAGAACAATACAATGAGACTTATTTGAGAAATGTACCTATTTAAATAACACTAAATCTGATTCCTGGTTACATTTGCAATCTACATAGTAATATTAAAATTATACTTCAAGAACCAATTTAGCCTTCATCTTCTGGCTCCCAATTTCATATCAATCCAAATTCACATACCTTTTCCTTATTTTTAAGATCCTTCACAACTTATGATACTCCCTGCCTATCTGGCTTGTCCTCTTTTCTTCTTTGTATCTTACTGTCTGCCAGTGAAACACTATTTGCTTTGTCTGTCCATCCCTATAACAGCTTTCTTCATACTGTTTGCATGAGGCCTGTAAGAAATTCAGAGTTAACAGTAGCTAGAGGAAATGAGGTGCATACTAATTTATTTAGGGGGAAAAGGGAATAATTTACATGTTAACACATACCCATATGTATAGGAGTACATACAGCAACATATATTTGTTGGAAAGTGCTATTTAGGGCAAGAACAGCCTTCTGGGTGCAACACCCATCCAATAAGTTATTTAATCAATGCTCTTGTAATATTACATTGTATACTTGTCAGACGATCTCAGTATTTTTAACCCTGGTTAAAGTTCATCTTCATGAATCCTGTTTGAAAGGCTCTCCACCTGTATATTTAATCATAACTACACAGAAAGACTACAAGAAAAAAAAATCCTTAACATCTATGTGTCCTGCATATTTTGTCACTTTGCCAGATTTGTATATTTTTCTGTCATCAAAGTCTGAAAAGTTTGGAGGATCTGTGCTTTTCTGAGCTCCTTGGATCACTTCATTATACAACTGCTCTATGCTGCTTTTAAACAAGCTTCCTTTTATCCGTTTTGGATTTATGACAAAAATATGGGTAGTGTCGTGCTTTTTTAACCTCATGGGAGTTGAAGGTCTCATCAATTTTGTCTCAGTAAGAAATGTGGGAGTTTTGCTTACCTTACCTTTAGCAGGAGCAGTGCTGGCAGTTCTGAATCATTTTACTAATCCAATCTTTGAAAATGTGAATACTTAGGAATTTCTTCTGACTTATTGCTTGATGCTTTTGACACTGGTTTATTATCCAGCACAGAGATGGCTAACAAAATACCAATGTCAATGAGACAGAAATCAATGTATTATTTTTCTTAAAAGATAAATCTGTCAATTTCAAAATTTAATAACTGCTTTGACTTTTAGAATTGAAACTCAGCCACCTTTTTTTTTTTTCTAGATGAAGCAGGTATTTTAAGTCATTTTAAGTATTTATCAAGTGTTCTTATTCTTGCAGTTCAAGTCCTATTTAATAATTTTCAAGTGCTGTATCTGTATATTCAGACATATGGTCGTGTTTGAGTTCACAGTGGACCAATACTCCTAGAGGCTTTGAAATGGAAGTGTTCATAACTTTTCTGTGAAGGTTGTGTTTTGGTTTTTTTGTTTGTTTTTGATTTGGGGTATCTGCAATCAGCAAGTCAGAAAAAAAAACAACCAAACAAGCAAACAGAACTAGTCTGTATAGCAGGCTAAAGACCAAGAAGTTTTAAAGTATAGTTTCTGTCAAAGTGACAAAATGATTTGATGCTGATTCTTTGTGTCATTCAACAGACTGAAAAATTCACTTTTTTTTTTTTAAATTTAAGTTTTCTTTATTTAATAAGAATGGGCCTAATTCTTTGTTTTGATGTGACACCTATACAAGAAGGGCCGTAAGGAGGATCTGGGGAACCACAGGCCTGTCAGCCTGACTTCAGTACCTGGAAAGATCATGGAGAGGATTATCCTGAGTGAGCTCTCATGGCAGTTGCAGGGAAGCCAAGGGCTCAGGGCCAGCCAGCAATGGGTTTATGAAAGGGAGAGCTTGCCTAACAAACCTGATCTCTTTCTGTGACCATCTGACTCACCTTTTGGATGGGGGGAAGGCTGTGGATGTTATCGATTTGGACTTTAGTGAGGCTTTTGATGCAGTCTCCCACAGCATTCTCCTGGAGAAACTGGTGAATCATGATATAGACAAATATATTCTTCATTGGGTTAAAAACCTGCTGGCTGGCTGTTCCCAGAGAGTGGTGATAGATGGGGTGCAAGCCAGCTGGCTGCCTCTCACCAGCGGCGTCCCTCAGGGATCAGTTTTGGGGGCAGTCTTGTTTGGCATCTTTATTGCTGACTTGGATATGGGGTTGAGGGCACCCTCAGTAAGTTTGTAGACAGCACTAAATTGTGTGGGAGCGTTGATCCGATTGAGGGCAGGAAGGCTCTTCAGAGGGACTTGGACAGGTTGGATCAATGGGCCAGGGCCCATTGATGAGGTACAATAAGGCCAAGGGCCGGGTCCTGCATTCCGGTCACAACAATCCCCCAGCCAAGAGGGCCACCAGGATCCTGGCTTGCATAAGGAATAGCAAGGTCAGTGGGAGAAGGAAAGTGATTGTGCCCTTGTACTTGGCTCTTGTGAGGCCTCATCTCAAGTGCTGTGCTCAGTTCTGGGCCCCTCGTTATAGGAAAGACATTGAGGTGCTGGAACCTATCCAGAGGAGCTACCATGTTCCTGAGAGGCTTAGAGAACAAGTCGTGTGAGGAGAAGCTGAGGTTGCTGGGCATGTTTAGTTCAGAGAAGAGGAGGCTAAGGGGGGAACCTCATTGCCCTCTACAACTACCTGAAAGGAGGTGTCCTTAATTGCTAATGACAAAACCAGGGGAAATGCTCTGAAGTTGCAGCAGGGAAGGAAGAAATTCTTTCTGGAGAGAGTGGTGAGGCACTGGAACAGCCTAGGGGGGTGGTAGAATTGACAAGGTGCTGCAGGACATGCTTAAAGAGCAGGAATGTAGGGGACTGTGTTTCACTGGGTGTGGTTGTTTTTTGGGTGTTTTGTTGGGGTTTTTTAGGACTTGGCTGGACTCGGTGATCTAGAAGGTCCTTTCCAACCATAATTATTCTGTGATTGTTTTGAACATGAGCTCTTAACACTATGTCAAATCTGTATGATGATCCAGGGGAATGAGAATGTTCAGCATTAAAAGTCTAATTTTCTATTTTCTTTCTAGCCTAGTCAGTATTTTGTTCATATGCACTTTTAATATTCTTGTTGCCTAAATCATATATTAGTGTTTTTGGTCTCCATAGCCGAAAGGCATAATTCTAGTAATGAGGGGAAATAATCAGAATGCTTGATGAGGGAGCTAAGCTACCAAGCAACAAACAGAATGTTTCATCACTTGTTTTAACAATGGGTATATGAAGGTGCCACAGTTTTGTCATTTTCTCACCAAGAAATGCATCTCTTTTTATTACAATATGGTATGGTATCAAAAAGGTCAAATCAACCAAAATGTTGTGAAAGTGTAATATAGAGCAGGAATAGAAAGCAAGCTAAGAGGAAGTCAGAAAATATGGTATTTTTAGAATTATTTCATATAGTGCTCCTGGTTTGTTGTTTTTAGAATTATTTCATATAGTGCTCCTGGTCTGTTGTTTTTGGGGTTTTTTTGTGGGTTTTTTTGTGGTTTTTTTTTTTCCTTCTGAGACACCTTCAGCAAACCTACTAAATCATATGGAAACAAACAGAATCAGCAGTTACCCCAAGGTAGGTGATACAATCTTCTAGGTAAATTAGCTATTTTGTTCCTTACCCTCCCAGTATTTCATGCTGAAAAAAGAAGTTTAAGCTTGCAGTTTCTAAGAAAGTACTAGGGTTTTAAATATCTCTGTTTTGGTCCATTTCTTTCTTCTGGGAGACTTATAGGCCAGAAGCAATCTGATTGAGAGGAAGAGGGAAAATCAGAGATGGTAGAGTTACCTTATAAATTACTGACAACTGAGTTCCCAGGGCTGTATGCTTTGTTCATTATTTCTAATATATCTTTTCTAGCTGTAGAAATATATTTGTATAATACTTTGCTATAATTGCTTTTTAATTAATTGCCAAATATATTTTTATCAATATTCCATGAAAATTACAGATTATTTTTTAAAGAAAACAAATTTAAATAAAAGGTTCTTAGGAAGGAGGGTACTTCTTACGTGATACATTAAAGAGTGTCTTTAGTACCGTCTATTAAAGCTTTTATTTTCCATTTTCCCTCATAACTAGTGCATTATGATACCCTTTTTAAGCAGTAATAACATTTATATGTAGCCGGCGTGTGCAGCTGAATTAGAGTTTTTGCTCATAGCATTGTATGGTTCCGGAGTGGAACACCTGAATAGTTCTGTTTGCTGTGATTCTGACTGACTCCCACAGTTTTGATGCACATTTCCTATGTTGGAGGAAACAAATTCAAGGTCTGTGCTCCTAGGTGCTGCACTCTCTGGCAGGGACCTAGCCATTCTGATCCAATAGCTGCTTTCTTAGGCACCTGCAAGCTTGTCATGGTGGAGTATTTCCTTCAGCAAATAAAACTAACTGTGTTTCATCTAGGAAGGACTGTGGAAGGTCTTCCTAGTCTCAGAAAAAGCCCCAGACCACCTGTGAGCCAGGTAAAAGACATGCAGATCTGCACGCTTCATCCTGTGGCTGTCAGCCAGCTCTGGAGAGACTGGAGAGGAGACAGAAATATCTACATTCGTTTTGAAGTGCACCACTGACATGTGTAAAGCTTTGTAAGGGGAGAGAAGGGGTCTACTTGGAAAGCTGCCTGATTCTGTTAATTGCTTGCTCATTATTCCATGGGCAAGCTTACACATTATTTCCTGGTTTCAGATAAGGCACAGCTGGAAATCTGTCTGATGCTATCATCTCTTTTGAAGTGATTGGGCAATACCTGCATGATTAGAAACAAAAATCTACAGAATGAGATTTTAATTGAATACATTACACTCTGTGCAAACATGAAATGCTGCTCCAGCCATTTCTTATCTATTTAGTCAAATAGAGCAGTATCACACATAGTGGGGTCACTTTTCTGACTCACGGAGACTGCAGTCACGAGATTGCATGCAGTCTGGCAGCAGTGAATTGACTCAGTGTTACAGGAGAGACACTAAAGCCATTCAGACCATTTCTGACAAAGTCTTATGTCTGACAAAGCAGAGCAGTGAAGAACATGGGGAAAATGTAATGACATTTCCTGGACTGCTGTCCCAACATCCCATGACCTTTGGTTAGAGTCTTTCCTAGATAGAAATAATACTTTGCATTTTGTCATTTTCAAAGGACTAGACTTTTCCTTTAAAGTAGGTCAGTTTTATCCACTGTGACTCTTTATGGGGAGAGATCAAGGTTGTTATTCTCTCTGCATATTACACTTGTGACTGTATGTATTTGTGCCATGTCCCCCTCACCCTGTCATGTCACCCTATGAAGGGTCCTTGTCTGTTTAGTAATTTCTTTTGCAGAAAATACTTCTTCCCATGATAATCAGTGTCATTCTCCTATAAAACTTCATCATTTTCACTGTACCTTTTTTGATGTGGGAACACCATATCTTAAGATATTTAACTAGAAGGTGCAGCACAGTTTTCTACATAGTCATAACAATAATTGCTGATTTATTTCACATTTCTTAATTATTCTCAAATGTGCATTGATTTCTGTTGATTATTACATTGATATTCCTGATTGGCCAGAGCTTCTCACTGTATATTTAGAGTTGGAATTGTTTTTTTCATACATCATTATTTTGTCAACTTATTTTATAGCTACTTCTACCAGTATTTTAGCTTGAGATGGATCACTGGTGTTTTCCTTGCCAAGAAAGATTTTTCAGAATGGCATTTTATGGTATATACACAGATTAAAAAGAAATCTCTTTGATTTTATCTACCCTGCTGCATACTTCTGCTACATTTTAATAGTCTACTTTTTCTGTGGTCTTTTAAACACTCTTTTTACATTTTTAACATTTGAAAATATTAGAATATTTATTGTCTGGGTTTATATGTTTAGAAAGTTTTGTTCTTCAGATTCATGTTTGGCCTCCTAAAACCCGATAAAGGTTATGATCTCATCTGTCTTTCTCATTTGCATACATCTTCACTATTTGAAAATTGACTTATTTATTTTAATGCCTTCTCTTACCTTTATAGTTATCCAGCTGTTTCTCTATCTTTTTAAAGTGATGTGCATATGGGCCTCTAATGTGTTTTTAAGTAGTTGTGAGCCTACTTCAAGAATTTACTCTTTTGAATGGCCTTCATGATGTTTAACAGCTTGCTTATTCTTTGTCATTCCTTATTTCACAATTTGTAGTAAACAACAGCAGTAGATTTTGTCAATCTGTTTGTTCCTGTGTCAATTTCTGACCTTGGCAGCTTTTTGTGTACTTTATTTTCTTACACGCAGAGCAGTTCTTCATCCTCAATCTGTGAGCCACAGCTTGCTACTAGTCAGGACCTGGTTAGGAGGTGCTTCTATTTCCTGATCAGGGTCTTCATAGAATAGTCACTTAGAATCATAGAATCATGGAATGTTTAGGGTTGGAAGGGACCTCCAAAGGTCATCTAGTGCAGCCCCCTGCAGTGAGCAGGGACACCCTCAACTAGACCAGGCTGCTCAGAGCCTTGGCCAATCTCACCTGGAATAACGCCAGAGATGGGACCTCAACCACCTCCCTGGGGAGCCTTAATATGCCTAAACACTTTAACTTGATCTTAATACAATATTTGCCAAATCCATAGTGCAGCTGGTCTTCCATATCTGTTGTAGTTACCACTCTTACAGCTTCCCTGAGCGTGTCAAATGACCTTCCTAAATATTTAACGTTCACTTTCACCATGCTGGTTGGGCAACAGTTTACTTGAAATTCAGTGTTATCTTCTAGGAAATGTAGACCTGAGGAACTGACAGGCCCAGCTCAAAGGAAAAGATGAGATAATCTTCCAGTATGTTCAGTGCGTTTGGAGTTTACAGACACTCTTTAATTTGTATGATGTAAGCATATGGTGGTTGTCTACAGTTCACTAACAGATAAATTTTGAGGACATGATAATTATGGGTTTAAAACTTTATTTGTAATTTGAAAAGACTCCTTGCATACAAATAAATAACTTTATTGGAAAAGAAGGGAGGTTATCTCTGCAAATGCTGTGCTGGATGTGTGAATCTAGTTTCCATGTTCAGGCTTGACTTCCGACGAGTTTCTAAATTAAACTTCAGAATGATTCTATTTTAAATGATTGCTTAATAAAGGTTGTTATCTTGACAATGAGTCAGCTAAAACCCCAAATACTCAAACCATCACTTGTTTTAAAAATGGAGTCAGTCTAAGCAGTCATTAGCACTTGACATACTGGCTCCTTCTGCTTTCTGAACACACTCTTTAGAACTTTTTATAGTTCTAAAACTATACCTCGTCAGGCTAGGGCAAAGTTTTCCATAGGAAGCAAGTTACATGTTACAGTGCTTTTAAACTGTCATTTTTGGTACTATTTTATTTCCACTTTTTTTTTTTTTTTAATTCACTTTTTGCTCTGGACAATGAGCTTTCTTAAAAAGCCATAATCTGCATAACCTGCAGTCATGAAAAATTCTGTAGGTATGAAGGATGTTAAATACAGGTACACAATGTACCACATTAAAATTGGCCTCTTGGAATGAGGCTTCTGCAAAAGTCCTGTTTGTACTGTTAAGTGGCTAATAGTGTCAAGTATTCTCACACACTGATTGCATGGCACACAGTGCCCTCTATGACATTTTAATATGGCAGAAAACTCAATAAGATTTACTAGAAACATAGTACAATCTTCAGTTTCAAAGTGGTGTTTGCTTCATTTTTAGCTCAGCTGTCCCTGCTGGCTCCAGCTCAGTTCTTTGGGTGGGACTCAGATAATTATCTTCTGTGCCAAAGACAAGATAGTTCATTCAAAATGATGCCTGGAGCTGCAATCAGCGTTTGCAGGAAAACAGCAAACTAGGCTTTTTAACATGACACTAATCCTTCCCTAAACAATTACTGAGAGCTGACCTTCAGCTTTTCCCTTTAACAAGTTTAAGTTTACAGTACATGGCTGGGTTTTCTAAAATGAGATTTGAATAGTCCTACTTTTGAAAAAAATAAATGTTATAGAAAATGTGGCAGAATGGCTGACTCAGTTTGGTTTAATGGAAATAATAAATGCCTCGTTGTGCAATACAAATAAGCATTGTTAAAAGCAATTCTGTTTGATCTGCTGCTTGTGAAAGAAGCTGAAAGTTTCAAAAACTTTTATTTTTTATTTACATTATTTGTTTTATTTACTTTGTTTATTACAAAGCTATGATAAAGATATCTGTAATGCAAACATTTGTGCTCCATCATACCAGTACTGCTCAAGTTCATTAAATGGGAAGTGAAACAAAGCAAGAGGTAAAAGACAGGGTTTTTTTATATTAGCATAATTCATTAAGGCATTGCCCAGCAGTTCAACTATTAAGTGCTTGTTGCTTTCTTATTTTCATCTCACACAAGGTGTGCCAGAACCTCCTCCATCATTCACCTCAATGGCATTTGGCCTAGTCAGCTGAAGAGGATATGGGACTGTGCACCAATGCATGACTGCCTACAGGGGTGAGCTGTTTGCAGAGCCCCAAGCACTGCTGTGACCAGTGCCAGCACCCACCATGTGGTGCTGACACCTCCCAGCCACACTGGGATGAGGCAGCTGGTTTTGGGGAGGAAGGCTGTGCAGTGTGTGAATGCAAGAGGTGAGTTCTGTGCCTTGCCTGCCCTCAGGATCACTGAATGGCCCCGGGCCGTTATTATGGAAGAGATCTGCAAAATAGTAGCACTGATGTTGTTGCTATGATTGATACCTGCATCCACTAGAAATCAGGTTGAGACAACTAGCTTTTTGTGGAAGCCATTATAATAGTGCTCATATAGTTGTTAGCTTCAAACAGTAGTATATCTCACTAGATGTAAACCAGTTAATTAGATATGCATAGTTCCAAAGCCCATGGACATTTCTGAGAGACCCAGTTTCTATTCAGGTTTGGGTTTTGTTTTGTTTTGTTTTTTACAGTTGACATCATTGTGTGATAATAATTACTAGGTGCATCTCCAAAATTAGCTTAGTACAGTCACCAGATACTGCATGTGGCTACACTTCCTACATTACAATAGCAGAAATTGATATGTAATTAGCCCTTTGTATAGCACAGTAGCAAGGAAAGAAATGATAACAAGAAGTAGAAATATACAACTGAGTCTGTTGATGAATGTCTTGGAAAAACAGCTGAAGGACAAAAAGAAAAGAAATAATTCAGTGAAACAAGAGGCATGCCAGCACAGAAGAGTATGCTCCTTCACCTGGTGTCTGACTGCAGGGGTGTGAGGAAGTTTTGATTCAGTATCTCTGTAGGCACAGTTCATCTAGCTGATCCTGCTAGCTCAAGTTCAGTATCACCTTAATATGGCTACTTATCCTCTGATGCAGAGCAGGTTTGAGTGGAGGAGCATTTGTCAGCATCCCCTTGTCCTCCTTGATCTTCTTAAAAGCATGAACTTCAGAAATATGTTACATGTAGTTGAAGTGGTATATGAATGTTTCAGCTTAGAGCATTTTGTTTTTAACTGTAGAATCATTAACTTAAAAGAATATTAGTTGTCCTAGTAGAATAGTGGGCTTAGGCACATGGATGAGGCTGTGTACCTGTAGATACTCTCTGAAGATATAATTCAATTTTCATTTATTGCACATTTAATGTAACTAAGTTAGTTACGTTTAGCATCTAGATGTGGTGCTATCCATCATTTCATTTACCCGTAGCCATCTTGTTCTGTATTACAAATATTGAAATGTCTTGTTAATATTAATGAAGTAGTTGCTTATTTAGACTGTTAAAACTACAGATTAGGTGACAGTGGGAAGCCCAGGAAGAAAAATCCATTAAGGACATCTGTTTAAGGGAAAACTAATAAATGTGCATCTGCATGTAGCCATCATTACCTCTTCAGTGTAAAGTGTGGAGCTCTCATTTGTCACACTTTTTAACAAGCGTAGGAGATGGATGGAGTAGAATGAATCATTGCAAAATTCTATCAGCACTTCCCATTACAACGTTCACAGCTAATGCAGCATTTAGCTCCCTCTCTGTGCTTCATATTCCACCACAGAAGCCCTGGGTCCTGCTGAAACAAACAATTTACATGTTGCAGAAAGATTTCACAACTTTACTGTGTTCTGCATTGTATAGTTTTCCAAAATGTATGATGGTTTCAAAAACCTAAAAATGTTTTAAAAATATTTTTTCTGATAAATTTGTGTTAGCACAGTGGTGTTTATCACTTACTGGTTTTTATTCAAACCATCAGAATTTAAAACTTTTGCCGCCATGGAAAAATATGGTTTGAACTAAAGCCAATCTATCAGTAGAAGGAAATTTCATCCTGAAGGATTTTTTTTGTGTTCCTTTTGTAGCTTGGACTACATACTGTGGGTGAGCTACAAAATTTTTCAATCCATACAGTTTTTTTGTGCACAAAGAAGACTGTATAAAAGGAGATAGTCCTGACCTTTTATTTGCTTATGGCCTACAACCATAGTCATCACCATATAAATCATGTGAAAAGTGATGTCCCACTCACACATGCCCAAATTGTAAGAATTATGTGTTCTATGTCACTGTTTAGCAACACTGATTTCTCTTTAACTTTGAGTCAACGTTAACAGAGATCAGCGTTTGAAGCATTTCACACAGGCTCTATAGCCAAGGTAAATATCTGTGCTGCATGAAAAGATGTGGCAGGAGATTACCTGTGAGGGATGTTGGTTGACATGGCTTTATGGTCACTGAACACTGGCCATATGGGGAATTAATTAATATTTCTCCAGTGTTTCTCTAGAAAATGGATACTTCAATCTGAGTGTCCTGAGAACTTCTTAGCCATGAGGTTAGTGGTTACTTTTTATTTTATAAACATGCTTCTACTAACAAACAAAACAAAAACAACAAATATGAAAAGTCTCAATTGTGACTAATGAATAGTAAAAAGAAAAAATAATAAAAAGCTTTAAAACCCCCAACCCAAATCCAATAAAGAAAATCCACCCATCCCAACGCTTTCTGGGTGTGTGTGTGGGGAAATTCAATCCAGTTCTTTCAGTATTTTCTACTCCTTACTTTCAACAGATAATCATAAAACTTATATCTGGACACTCTTAACAATAATTGCCATTCCAGAACAATGTAAGGATCTTTAACTTTTTAAAATAAGGATTTCTGAGCATAATTAAAATGTTTAACCCTTAATGTTTTTTCTACTTGTTTGTGTTTTGGTTTGTTTTGGGTTTTATTTTCATTAGTTTGCTTGAAACAGTGGAACATGACAATTATCAGTGGCTGCCACAGCTGGTTTTTGTGTATGAAAAATTCTGCCAGGTCTGTTCTCATCCTTGAGGTTCTTCCTACTTTAGTAGAAACCAAGTTAGTATCACATCTTTGTGGTTTTGTTGTAGATGCGCCACAGACTCCTGACTATGGGATGTCTATTTTAGCTTGTACTTTACTGGTGGTGCCAGGATAAAATCCAGTTTCAGATTCATGTTGTAATTGCTGTTGTGACTCTGCTCCTTATCGCCTGTGTTGCTTGTTTTTGTTTAGGAAAAAGAGATTATTTAGATATAACTATTCAAATGAGGTGGTTTTGGTTTTCTTGTTGGTAGTTTGGTTGTGGGTTGTTTGTTTGGTTTTTTTTAAGATCATCCTGATCGTTAAAAATGTTATGTGCTGACTGTAGTTCCCTTTTACTCAAAATTACTTAATCTATGTGATAAACTGTAGACATGAGGTATTCATTTATGATATCTGGTTTTGTTTCCTGGGTGACTGTGTGGACTTGCCAAACTTTGCCCTTAATAACTCTTATACTTGTGTCTGAAGGGCAGACTTAGATGCTTGGAGCTGACTGTCAGCAGTAAGCAACTCCGACAGCTCTGGCAAAAACCCTTCTCTTTTATGGCAGCTGTGAATGTCATCTGTCATCTTCAAACAGGTTTTTTTGCCATGGCTACTTAATATTTAGGTGGAATATTAGTCTATACTGAAAAAAAGCTGTGCCTAAAACATAAAAAAATATATTTAAATATAACCAGACTTTACTTCTTCATACTAGTGTTGACTTGATTTTTTTTTTTTCCCTGCTGGTCCCCAAGGAAGTAAATCAATAGTGTATGACATCTGGACACAGAAATACAACAGCTCAATTTTGTCTTCTTGCTTCCTCTTTCTTTCTATTGTACCATATTTAAAGAGAAGGTGATAGCAGATGTTTTGCATTTAATCTGAGTTCATTCCTTCATCGATTTCCAAAAGTCTAAGGTAGAACAGTAGTATCTCAAGTTACTGAACACTTAAAATAGTATATGTGAATTTTGCTTTAGTTGTAATAAAAATCGATTATTTCCAGGCCTTGTTACTTTTTGAAGAGTATTTGTAGCCTGCCATGTAAATTTGTAGCAGGGACAGTGAATTCTAGTTGTTCTCTTTTCATCCTAAGGACACATCAGTACTTTTCTGTGTTGCCAGGAGCCATGTGTAGCTGGTCAGTTGATCCCTGGGTCCTGCTAACAGCAGCCATGCAGAGGCTCTGCACTGAAAATATCTGAATGGAACATGCAGCAGGGTTGACTTTTTCTGAAAGAAGGATTAGATCAGACAAGTGTGGTGGTAATAATTAGCTGTCCTACTGGGCCGCTGTGAGGTTTAATTCATTAGTAGGTTGTATTCTCATATGAATGTAACTCTTGATTTTGGCTCAGAAACTTATGTTAGCTCAAAGTAAGAAGAGGATTCAGTTGTGTCACTACAAATAACTGTGCAGAAAGTACCTGTTTCAAACAAAAATTTATCTTGTAACAACAGTAACAATAATTCAACTTAATATTGATTGAGTAATTATTGAATTGAATAATTTGAAAAATTGAATAATTGAGTAGCTTCTCTGCTTGGAAGACATAGGTTGTCACAAAAAGTTTGAACTCAAGAATTATGGCATTGCTTTGAAATAAAACATGATAAAATAATCAGAACACTTTTTTGCTCAGATGGTCAAGCTGTTAGGAGAAAAACACCTGCCTACTTTTTTGTAGGTGTATATGGTTAGAAATAATCGTGAAATATGATCTGTGAAAAGTTTTATTAGAATGTGTTAAAAAGCTGTGTAATAAAAACTTCCTTCTCTTGCTGAGCTTTGGGACATCATCTCTTTTAGCTCATATACATTCTTCCTAGAAGCCAAAAATCAATATGAAGTCCAAATGCAGAATTTTCTTTGTAGCAGGAAATGTTTATTTTATACATTATTTCTTTATAAGAAGCTTTCCAAAGATGCCTCTTTCATGTATTTTACAACACACTGATAGCCTTGCAGATGTTTTCTATCGAATTTTATTGGCAATCCACTGACATAGGAAGGATCAGTTACTGAATAAGCAGTGTATTTGTAATTTTGAAGCTTGAAATGCTTATATTTTTAAAGGGAGTCCTGAGCTCAGCCTGTAGCAGAAGATTCATTCTTCTGAAAATAATTTGATAAAGTTATATTTGGCTCTATGGGCTGAATGCCATTGCAAGGCCCTTCTCTTAATCCATCATGTCTGACTCTATCACAGCAGTTCTCACTGCTCCCTGCAGCACCCCATGGTGTGACACCTGCTATGTTGACTGGTATTTCTACCTTCCTTAGTAATTACATGTGAATGTAACAGTCGTATAAGTATCCTAATTTCTTGATGAGTGATCACTGCTGTCCCGTGTTGGTGCATTATTTCTGTCCCAGTTTTCAAATCCACAGCCAGATGAACTTGCTTTGATGAAAGAGCAGAGCACTGCTGAAAAGTAGGCAATGTCACTTGACTTTTATTTCCTATATCTTTCTGGTATCTTCTGCAAATCGATGACCAGCTTTATCTTTAAAATAATTCAATAAAATATTTTCCATGTTTCTGAAATTTAAAGAAGGTATTATATGGTTTACCCATTTTAAGAGGATCTTAATGGTTCAACTGGTAAAAGTCCAACTAATAGTGAGGGTGTTGTAAGGATTTACTCTCGGAATTAGCCTAACATATTTGTACTAGATACAAGAGTAGCCTTCAACAGACCATAAATTGGATGGAGCCAGACTCTTCTCGGTGTCATCCAGTGACAGTACAAGAGGCAATGGGAGTAAATTGGAGCACAAGAGGTTTAGGGTCAACACAAGACAGAACTTTTTCCCATTGAGGGTGCCAGAGCTCTGGAAGGGGCTGCCCAGGGAGGTTGTGGAGTCTCCATCTCTGGAGACATTCAAGAGCTGCCTGGATCTGTTCCTGGGTGACTTGGTCTAGGTGATCCTGCTCTGGCAGGGAGGTTGGACTAGATGATCTTCTGGGTCCCTTCCAACCCCTGACATTCTATGAATGCTCCCATTTTATGTGTCCAAATTATTTGATAACCCTTCACAGAGAGTTTTCTGAAATCATATGCAAAATGTGGCCTTTTAAACTAAATTAAAAAATGGTAACTTTGTTTTTGGGATTTTTTAAGAACCTTTCATAAGAACTTTAACTTACACTTTATTGTATCATTCTGTTGGATAGTATGTTTTCATTGACATCTTATTGTCAGTTTTATAAAATGAGTGCTATTGGTCAGTATTAATGAAACATTTAATTGTCAAGTTGAGGTCATGATTTGGAGTATATTGAAATAAGCAGATAATTTGCCTAGTTATATTTATGTATGTAGAAAAACATTAAAACTTATTCTTAAGTTTCTTGGGCTTATATACATATTTTAAACATTTTCTTGAGTAGGTGCTGATCTGAGTGTTTTGACTTAGTCCACTGCAAAGAACAGATAATTGTGTTCATACATGTTGAGAAATAAAATAGATATTTTTATGGTTTACTAATTTAAGTTGTTAGTGTCTCAGGTAAAGACTTTAAAAATGTAATTTATTTTAATAGCATCACTTAACATGATTTGATCTCTGTAGGAGGAAGGCAACTCATTATGGAGCTCTCTCTTTCTCAGCTGGCTTTATCACTTTACATCACAGTACTGTTTATTATTTTACTAGGTCGTTGGTTTCCACAGTAAGTCATACTTTCTGCTAAACAGCTTGGCCTCCTATGGAGAAAGAATCTGTGACCTTCTAAGGCTCCCTAGCTCAGGAGATGTCAGGTCTGCATTAAAGACTAACTTTAATCAGAAGAAAATTTTCACTGGTGAAGTGTTAAGACCTACAGATTATTTCAAGAAAATGTCTTAACTCAGCAGTTCAAAAGAGACCACATAGCAAAATGTTGTTGAAAAAAATAATTATATAGAATACTGACCAATGAAATGGGTCATTTCTGTAATGTCAATGCTGTTTCTAGATGCCTGAGGTTAATTGTATTTTTGCATTTGTGTGGAGTTCTATTCTGTGGAACAGAAATGGAAGGAAAGATACTTCATTTTTTTTCTTCCTGTGAACTTCAGCATCTGTTCATGATATATTTTCCATATGAGCTTTCAAATTCTACTCAATATTTTTTTTTTAATGAACAGAAAGACTGTTAAAAATATTTTTCCTCCCCAACTCCACAATGTTAGTTATTCTTTTTGTTGATTTTTTTTAAACTAGAAAAAAGTTTGTAATTACTTCAGTTATGTTCCCAAATTTCGTTTGCAGTGTTACTTCTTTACTATTTCCTACTTCTATATGACCCTTTACAAAATACCACTTAGAGTGAGTGAAATTTAATTTCTTTGCTAATGTTGCATACAAATGTAAATTGTATGCTAGTTTAGATTTACAAAGTAGACACCTTTGAATTTACCAGATATTATATATGGCATTATAATCCATCCTATATTTTCATGTGTTTTCTTTATCAGCTGATACCAATAGTTTAGAAGAAGAGTTTTTCAACTTCTCTGCTGGAAACTGACTCTATGAAATTGAGAAATTAATCTGCTCTTCTAATCTCCTTTACATCTGCAGTGGCTTTATTCATTTGCTGCATTATATTGCAAGCACATCTTTCTCAGATATTAATGATTTCCTGGCAAAGTGCTTGGAGAAGCAAGCACTTCTTACAGACCTTTTTAAAGAACTTTCTGCCTCTGAACTCAGAAGTTGACCAAGACAAATAAAAATCCCCTATGAAACCAAACCCTCAAAACCACAACCCACAAATTATTTTGTTATTTTTGCTACTTTATACTGTGATAGGGCATTTGGCCTCATTAACTGAAGAAATGTAAAAGCAGGAAAAATTGCTTATTCTGCAATGCTTGCATATTTCTCAAAGTAGAATAAGACTGAATCTGAGGATTTTTAGGCACCTACAGTGGTATTTTTCCTTCAAAGAATGAAGAATGTCTCAGTAGGGTTCCTAGGAAATTTTCTTGCATACATATTACTACTGCTTGTGTCCAGAAATATTTCAGAGCATGGCCAGAAAAATTACCACTGTGAGGCCTGAGAGGACACCACCTCTTTCTTCAATAGATCCAGTCAGCTCCTTAAAGCATGTGTTTGACTGCATATCTTCTCTGAGAATTTAACCTGGCTGCAATATTCAGAGTAAGTCAACCATGCATCTGCCAGACTGGGATCTAGGTAAGAGACTCTTCCATTCAGCAAGGAAAAAAACCTATTTAAAAAACTGGTGCTGTGTGAGCCCTGCCCAGTAGTAGCCACAACATGGGGGTGTTTCCCATACAAGACCATGTTGAATTTTTTGCACATTTCTGCTGTAAGTCCAAATATGGCTTCTCTGAGATGCATGAAAAGAAGGTTGTTTCCAGTGCTTTATGCTGCGTTATTGCATTTCACAACAATAATGTATGCCAAGATAATCCTAAAAAATAAAGTAGAAAACTGAGAATACAATCATAAGCTTAATACAGAAATTAAAACAACATTTCAAGTTATTTGTAGAGAATTAACTGACATTTAGGAAATTAGGTAGAAAAAGCGAGTCTTATTTAAGATTTAAAAGTTAGTTGAAGAAACATTCAGTGTAAAGCAATTATAACCAATTGTGATTTAATCTCTGGAAATTGCTGCTCAGGCACCTAGAGAAAACACTGAGCATGTTGCTAGACTGCCTGTTAAACAAATGCAGTAACTTCAGTAGCTATTTAAGTTATTTATGTTCAGTGTGCTGTACCATAGAGGAATCTAGCACTATCATACCCACTATTATGGAAATGATAGCTTTATGATAAGCACCATAACTATCTACCATAAATTAGGGCTGCAATATGCCCTGGGTTGCCCCATGCATGTTCTTCTCTTTCCTTGCCAGAAAGTTTGTCACTAGACAGAAAATCCATACCTTGACCCCCTGCTGCAGCTCTCAGGTATTTGGCAGCCTGGTTGGGAAAGTGGCTCTGGCCATAAGCTCAGGCTATGTACTTAATTTGAAAACAGATGTCAATTTGTATTGTGTACATTTGCATTATTTCAAAAGGTATGTGACTTTACTCAAAATCTTTTACTGTTCAAAATCTTGTGGTTTGGGCTTAAAATTGTTTTCCCCACAATGAGAGGAATAAACAGGAAAGTACATACTTTGTAAGGTGTTTCATGTTTACTACTAGTGAGAACATTATGAAGAAAGGCTTATATCACTTAGGTTTTTTTTTTTATCTCTCTTTGTATTTCATGTTAATAGCACAACCTAAAAAGTGCAGGCTAGTTGATGGAGCACAAATGAGAGCCACTGTTAACTGAATTTTAACCCTGTTTTGCCCAGTCCTCATTGCATGTCCTTAGGCAAGGCAGTTCTTATCTCTGTTTTACAGACAAGAAAGGTTTTTGCCTATCTACCCAACAGGGATGTTAAAAGGATTAGTTTGTCAAAAGCATGAAGATTTAAGCAAAAGCAAAGCATTGCTATTAATGTGTTTGACTCCAGTTGGAGCACAAGATCCTAAACAGGGCAAAATTTTGAAAACACAAGACATTTGCAGAGTAGCATATGCAGACATAATCACAAAAACTCTCACATTTGAGAGGTTTAAGACTTTACCATTTCTTGGATTTGGTTGCCAGCCTTAGATATTTATTTAACTGATAACTCCTAGTCCACTTCAGTCTATGAGAGAACCAGTGATTTTAAGCTTCTCTGGAAAGTGGTTTAAGATATTTTACTGTATTCCCCACCCATGAGTAGTCACATATTCATTCATTCATTTATTCAATTTCATCCAGGAAGCAAGTGCTCCAGAGGGACTGGAGAGCATTTTCTTGAGGTATTTGGATTAGACTGCCATGGTAAGTGCTTTCTCTACTATTTACTTCATTTTGTTAAAAGGATACAGCCCATCCAACATCTGACAGGGGAAGCTTTAATTGTGTCACCCCATCATGCTGTAAGCAGTGGTGCCCAGTTTTACTACAGTTCTTTGAGGCTGTGGCCATCTGAAGAGAATTATCCCTATCTGAAATTACATCTTCATCTTTCATGTGCCATTTTACTGTGGGTGACTAACAGAAAGAGTTTTCAATTAAAAACTTCCTTACTCATTTAATAGAAAGCCTTAATTGTGGTAAGCCTTAATTCTTTTGTTTATATGAAGTCTGGTCTGTGGTTTTGTTTTTATTTTACCACTCTTCCCATATGTGCCACATGAATATGTTTCTCAGGTTTGTGATCTGCCCTGGAAATTATTATGTGATTCCACTCTGCCCTCTAGTACATTACTTTTATTCTCTTTGCAGTGCCAGCTGATCAGGTTTTTCTTTAGCTGGAGTCATGACAGTCTCATGGTGGGCTGGCACAGCTCCTTCTACCAAAACTATGACCCAAAATAACCCACAGGAGCTCTAAAGGATTGAGTCTCAGAACAGCAACACAAATGATGTAAACAAATTGTACTGAGTGTGGGAGCTTACTCCATGGGAGAAGTGTAATTTGCTTATTCTATTGAAAAAAGTACTGCTGGAAACCCAAGACAAATGCTTTATGCATTTTGGTCAAGATCAAAGCAACATGAGGGGTTTTTGCATTAAGAGTAGTAATGCTATTGATAGACTTGAAAAGCAGTTCAGGCTACTTGATTAATTTTTGGCAAGAAAAAAAAAGTCACAAAGACCCCATAATAATGAATACTTCATTCTTTTGTTGTTGACCCTAAGATACCTGTGAAATAGTTATGTGCTTGAGTTACAGTGATTAATTAGCTCTGACCTATCAAAACCAAGAGAAAAAAAAATGTTCACTCTTGGTTAGGGTTGATTATAGACTCAGTGACTTTGCACTGAGCTGTGTTATTTATTGCTACGTGAAACTCGATGTTTAAAACTGGATGTTGAAGAACTTAATATTCTTGTGGGACAATAAAAGGAAATAAAAGTAATTTTAATTCTATAGCACGCAATGTTGCTCATGCAGAAAATATGATCTTGATGTCATTTATAAAATCAAAAGAT
Source organism: Ceyx melanurus (assembly GCA_024611195.1). Taxonomy (NCBI): domain Eukaryota; kingdom Metazoa; phylum Chordata; class Aves; order Coraciiformes; family Alcedinidae; genus Ceyx; species Ceyx melanurus. The sequence goes on from JANHGL010016575.1 coordinate 69,977, forward strand.
TTTTAATGATAAAGCAATATGGCTTTAAAGATGCAAATATCAAAGAGGTGGCTTTGCTGTATAACTTGAGAGTTTCTTCTGATTTCCAGGCTAAAAAGTATGTCACTTTTCAGGAAAGTGATCTCAAGGCTCACAATATCTTGAAGTTTATATTTAAATAAACAGGCATGCAGGTGATCCTGATGCATGGAGTTTCTTTCTGTGGGAAGTATGAATGTATTTCTCTCCCAGATGCATCAGTGCTTTTGATGGTTATGTCTCTAAACAAACATCTCAGCTATCCATGTATGTTTATTTGTTTTGGCTGTTTCATCCATGCTCTATAATGAACAGTGTGCCCTATGAGCTGAGTTCTCACCATTCATAGATCCATTTTATAGCCTTTAAGCTCCCGCAGGCCCCTGTTCTGTCAGTCTCATCTTCTTACAGAATGGATGATCTCCAGTTATCATGACCTTTTTTTTTTTTTCAAACTTTAAAAAGTTTGAAAACATTTAACTTGAATGGCTGGCAGCTAATGTAAACTTCTAGTTAAAACTTTTACTACTTTATTTTCACATTCCTTTCATATAAGAAGAATGTTTTAAGGAATAAAAGCACATGTATACATAAATACTGGTTTAAAATGTATTTTGTAGCCTCAGTGTCCCTGTATCAGGAGGCTTTGTGACTCTCTGAACCCTAACCCTAATTACACCCTGGGGTTGACATGTCTCAGATGAGAGAGAATTTAGAATAGAAAGTATTCTATATTAATCTATTTTTATTCCAAATTAAAGATATTTAATGTTTATCTTTTGTTAACCAGGCAAGATACTATTTTCTAAACATACTATTAGTAATATATTGCTTAAATGTGAATGACAGTAAAATAAATTTTACTGTAGCTTTATTATTTATTTCCATATTTACTGGTTTTTTTTCTTCAATCAGCTTGTGATTTAAAAGTGCTTTGAGAAGTGTATGTATTTTTAAAATTATTATCAGAATGTACTGAGAATTTACCATTGATTAAGTGATTTATACTATTAAGAAGAAAACAATTTTTTCATTTAGTAACTAGTACCTATCTTTTAACACCATTTAAAATGCATTTAGTGCAGTATGTTTATTTTTATTTAATATTGTTACAATATGTTACTATTGTAATGGCTGAAACTGTTAGCATAGGAGAAGTTAATATTCTGTTTTCTCAAGTTATTTATATGTAAATTGTTTTTTAAAAGAAAAAAATAGAAATGTTAGTAGTAGTCTAGGAAAATATTGAAATACAGTGTGGCAAAATATGAAATCCTTACATCTGTTTTCTAGCATTACCTTCTTCCACATTACTAAGAATCAGCTAGGCACCAAGCAGATGTTTCTTTCTCACATTATTGCACAGTTATTTTTCAGGTGCTGCCTTAGCACAGATGTTTCTGTGTATATGCACACACCTCTCTTTTGCTAAGACATTTTTTTCCAGTGTAAACAGCAGATTGCATTGCCAGCGCGTTTTTGATCAAAAGACAGGGAACTCCTCCAAACTGAAGCAGGTGCTCAGCGAGGCTTTTCTTTCTGTTCTTACTGAAACTTATTTTTCTGTTCAAGTGATGGTTGCTGTTAGTGTAAGTTATGGACTGGATCTGGCTCTCTGGTGCCTTCTTTTTGAAGCATGATTCATTTCAAGGTCCTAAGCAGTTAAACACTTCAGCACGTTTGTGTGACATAGTTAAGAATCACAGAAAGCAGTAAATCTGAACTATAGTAATATTAGACACATAGTTGAACGCTGAGGAAAAATGCTTTCTTCCTCTTCCCATCACCTTCAAATTGCCCTGCTCTCCCCATGGTGTCTGGATTTCCTCTCTCTCTCCAGTCCATCTTCTTATAAGGTTTTTCTTTCATGTCATGTCATGGCAGGCAGTGGATTCAGGCTAAGTGTTTGTATTTCTGATCTGTGGGGATTAGTGTGAGGTTCAACTAGGTGTCTAAAATACTGTGTCTCTCTTCTAATGCGTTAAACAAAGGGTGGGATGGAGGTGACAATTATAGATTTGCTTCATAGAAGTGAATGCATATTTTTGTATATGCCAAGGTAAGGAATATATCATCTATTACATGGAGAGTCACTGGAAAAGGGTCTTACAGCATAAACTGAAAGCATGTAGCTCACTTCTAGCTTGCTTGGAGTGCAACAGAATGAGCACACAATTGTCTGCACCAGTTTATTCAGAAAAAAAGCCTAAGCTCTTGGGGCTCTATCATGGAACTTGCTAATAGATTTTTTTTTTTTTTCTTCCATTTATAAATATGCCTTACTTAAAGGTATAAAATAAAACTTAATTCTCAGTGTTGTTGTTTTGTTACAGTATTTTCCAGTCAGTGGTGTTGATTTGCATGAGCCCTCATGAGCCAGGACAGGGTGTCACCAGACATCAATCTCCTTCATAACATAATCAGCAGAAAAAAAGTTTAAGGTTTGAGGTGCTATGTATTCATCAGAAATTGATACAAATATGAAGTTGAAATATTTAATGTAGCTTCTATCTGTATTTAAAATGGAATTAAAATATTTCTTGCCTTCCTTGCTGTTTGTAAACTAAATGGGACTGTATTATGCTGATAAAGTTTTGCAGAGGATAATAGTGATATCCCCCTATTTCTGTTGCATCTAAATCTAAAAAGCAAATAAACCAATTAGTTATTTTTATAGTACTTTTTCATGTTTTCCCTAGTGTATAAAGACTGTGATGAAAATTGTTTCCTCAATCACTGCTACAGAAGATTCATTTATTTCACTAACAATTGCTTTACACCTTTCATAAAAATGCAGGAAAAACAGGTACAAAATAATTTCTCCCCGTATATGGTAGGACATTTAAAAACTGTAAATACTGTGATAATTTCATGGTAGAAGTGAAATCTTATTTGCTCTGATCTCTGTCATTCCATACCTCCCACATTTTCAATTTTTAACTCTGACTGTCAGCTCTTTCTTTGTCTTCTCAGGCTTTTTAAATGGAATAGGAGAGCTATGAGCATTAATGATAATCACAGTATGAAGGTGCATTGTCAGCAACCAGTTTGAAGACACATTCATAAATGCCCTCTGGAGTTAGGAAATACTAAACAATTAATTTCCTAGTGCACATGTATAGTATATTTGAAATGAAATAAATTACATGCATAGTAATGATATGGCACATTTTTTCACAAAATATATAGAAAAATGGCAGAATTTCTTAGTGAAATTCTTATCCATCACCTTATCCATAGTGATGTAACTGAGCTATCTTATTAGATGCATCAGAAGAGCTAAGTATGACATAATAGTCCCTGGATTCTAATATGGTAGAGTTACCAGGCAACTGCTAAGAAATCTGTTTCAAGTAACAGTTTCCAAAGCTTCAGATTATTTTTAGGTATTTGCAGATTAGATTTAGATTTCCAGATCTATTTTTTTCATAATTTATTGTGCATTTGCAAATCTTGTGAAGTGTGTGGATTTCTACGCATAAGCTAGAACATTCATTTTGAAAACCATTTCAAAATATTGGCTGAATAAGGGAAAGATATTCATAGTCTAGATCCATATCTTTTTATATAGCCTCAGATACCCTCGCAGCAAATCAGTTTAGACACATGATTTTTCCTGCTTTCTTAAAACTTTGATTTAGTTCCTAAAAACTAATAAAATCTTTCCTACAAAACTTTCATCGAAGTTAAAGGTCATTTTAGAATAAAATGTAGATGGAGAGGACCAAGGCTGGCTCCTGGCCACCTGGACAGCGTGCCATTGCTTTAGGACACCAAGGTCTGTAGGAAGCAGGCAGAAGAAATTAACCTGAAAACACACCATAATGAGGGTAAGCTGTCCAGCTGCAAATAAAACTTTTGATTGGGTATGGCAGGAACAGAACAGATCAACAGGAACATTCAAAAATGAATGCAGAGCTAAGATTTAATTTCTAATGTTATGAAGTCCAAGAGGAGATATTTTTGGATGTCTTTTGAACTTTCTCATGCTCAGGAAAACTGTCTAAATATATAATGATAGTCAGTTTAGGGTATAACTGAACCCTTCTATCAAAAAAAGTGATATGAATACTGTTGTGTAAGATGTACAGGAGGGCTTCATTCAGTACCTTGTTATTTCCTATATTAAGAGAAATTGCAGTGCTAAGGAAGACTGCCCTGTCTCTGCAGTAGAGTCTTCATATTACTTGTGTGTGATAGAAAAGTGTTTCTTTTTTCAAGGCAACTACTTTTTTTTTTTTTTCACTTTGTCTTCTGAACAGTTTTAAAGTACTTGATAACTTGTTCTAAGAAAAAAAAATAAATAATTGTTCTCCTGAGCCTCAAGATGGTATAGTAAATGGATGGTACCTGTACTTGTGTTGCTAACTTCTGGTTTTGAAACTGTTGTCCATGCTAGTGATTTTTCATGTTCAGAAACAGTTATTTTAAATATTTCTCCATATCTGTCATTAATCACGCTGAGATTAAGCTCTGTGCTGGTTTTGTAACTTGTCAGTGACAAGACACTAACTCCTAAAGATTAATATTATTGGTGTTTGAGTTTTGGCCTTTTTCATTCAGAAGTTATGATCTGAATATATCTCACCTCAGTCTAAGCTGCTGTTTGTAGACAGATCTGTGTTCCCAGGCACCTTCTTTTTGCCCAGCTAGCCTCACACGTGCCCATTCTGCTCTGGAGAGATGCAAGAGAGGCATATTGGCTAAATTATTCTGCTTTCTAGCAGACAGCAGAAACAGGCAAATTGGGCCAAGCTTATAATTTTAGCAGTTCTTCCTCATAGACTATGTGTTTCTCCTCTGACTGCTCCCAAGGCTATTCTCACTGTCTGCTGTGTGCTTAATTCTCCAATAACAGTAGGATGAGAATAACTAGAGATATAGAAGGGCTTACCAGTAACACAAGAAAAAGAAAAGGTGAGAAACTTGTTCTGCTTTTTAGAAAATAAAAACTGTCTGAACTCAAATTTATGTGAATCTCCACTGAATGTTACTAGTTGATACAAATTAAAAAACACTGATGAGGTATACCCAGCTAATTTATCTGATTTTCTGGATGTCATGAATTTTCTGCAATCTGTGGTTGAACAGCTTGGTTGATATCACTGTAAAGGCTGTGCTCAGATCAGTAATTGCTCAGGATCAATGTGCTGAAACAATAACAACGATAAGAGCTCAGTGAGTTTATTGGCTAGGAAATATACATTATGTGAGTATTGTCAAGGCATGGGCTTCTTTGAGTGTACTGGCTCAGTTCTGTGTCTCGCAGGGACTAGAGTCCAGTTTTCTGTGAATACATTGATTATTGTCTCAGTTATGGGACCAAACTATGAGGAGGATCCTGAAAAATCATTAGCACTAAAATCTGTTTTCCCAAAGTTACGTAAGGTTATAGAGAATTCAGATGATAGATTAAATGCCAAAGACATGCCTCTCAGCTTTGGTGTTGATATTGTGACTTATCTATATATAGAGGCAATTATTTATTCTTCAAAACATCCATTCTTCTTCTTGGATCAAGGTATTGCTATGAGTGGCCACACAAAGAGAAGCCTGTCATTCATTCTAGCTGACTGATATTCCTCTTAACACTGTCATTCTTTCCTAGACTACTACTAACATTTCTTATAATGTGGGATACATCTTAATTCAGTAAAAAACCCAACTAAAAGCTAGGGTACCCAATAAGTTCCAGTGTTAGGTGCAGCAACTGTGTTCACCATGTTAAGGAAGAGAAAAGCTGTAATTAGTAGGCAAGCTCAAAGGCTCAGCACTCATTGTGAACTACTCAATAACAGGTCCTGGGGGAAACAAAAACAGAAAGCAGAGAAGTATAGGGTATTTTAATTGTTCCCAAATATTATACCAACTTTATAACTGCATAAAAGTTTTCCCTAGTTATTTTCAAACGGAAGTTTTCTTTGCTATTTTTTCATTGCTTTCATTCTTTCATTGCTTTTAAAATGTTTTTAAGGCAGACATGACATGAATCAACTTGTAAGGTAGTTATAACTTGCTATCCATCTCTTGCAGTGGTATAGAGACCTATATGTTATAAATACATGTAGAGAACACATATAGAGGTACCTCCTATATTTGAATATAGCATTTCCCTTTAGCAGAGCTATCTTAATACCCTCCATTTCAAAGTGTGCCACATTTGCTTGATAGATCTGTACACTTATTAAAAATACTCCAACCAAACAGACAGAATGCTTCTGAAATAAAATCTCTCTTTCATCCAAGATGTCATTCAAAGTCTTCTGGAGGGCTGAAGTCTCTGCTCTGTGGTGTAGCAGAGCTCCTTAGCAGTGTTTCATGCAGCTGGGAAGCTTGTTTTCTCAACTGTCACTCACAGGAGCAAACTGCAGTATGTTATTACTTGATCACCAGGGTAACAAGTTGGAAAATGATGTCTTTGCTGCTACATAGGTTTAGTTCGTGTTTCTGTACTGTTAGACTGGTGTAGTCACTGCATCTGTTTGCTTTACTTTCTCTGTTTACCTTCTTCCCTCCAGGACCTGTATGTTTGATCTAAAACTAGGGAGGAAACAGAACCCAAACTCTGCTGGAGAAGAATCCTGTTGAGTTGCTTTATTTTAATTTAAATTTTTGTGGGGGTGGAAGAAAAAGGAGGAAGTTGCTAGAACAGTTTATGCTGTTCCATGTTCACATAGATCCTTTACAGTCTATTCTCCAGACCTGGAACTTCAAAGGGAGAATGGAAACACCTGGAGGAATGCCAAGAAGCCAGAACAAGGAGGGTACTAACCACAGTAAATCAAGGAAAATGAAAATGTTTCTCTAGTTTCCATATAGTATAGTTTCTATATAGTGTTGGGAGGCTACTTACTTGCTCAGAATAGAGTAAGACCCTTTTTCCATCTGTTAAGATGCAACATAATAGGTAGACTGTATTCTTTGATCCAATTTAGTTATAGTAAATATATTTGGGAGTGAAATAGTAATCAGATATTTGAGTTTTAATTAGTAAATCTTCAGAGGTCTCCTGGGAGTGAGAAAGGGAAAGGATGTAAACTTCTGGGAGTGAGAAAAGGGAAAAGATGTAAACTTCAAACTAAGGAGAATCCAGGGCCTCACTACAGAACTGGTTTTAATTTTCCAAAACTGTGTAGCCTTTGTTAAGAAAGACAGTTCCGTCCATCCTCAAACTTCAGCAAAATTCATTTTCAACACACACTGCTTTTGTTTTTCCCATAGGAACAGCATATTATGATAATACAGGCATCACAGAAGGAGGACTTATTATTAGACCTTAAGTTTATTTTTTAATATCTAAGAGTTAGGCTGAGAGTGTGGGTATATGATCTTCCATCTCTCTGTTGAGCTGTAAAGCCATTGTATTTGGGCAAATGTGGCTACATGGACAGTGAAAATAAGAAGTTTAAAATCCTCATTCCCTCCATCATAGATACAGAACTTGGAGATATTTTACTGTATATTTAATATTATTTCTAATAAACAGAAAACAAAAAGTCCTGATTTTAATGCTGTTTGCATATGCAGTGAGACTGTCTACATAATGAAGCCAAACTGTAGATCTCCATGGATTTGATGTACTTTAATTAGGCATTTCCTGATTATCTCAGAATTTTTCAGTACTATAAACCCAAGGAGGGTAGAGTGTGAACAGAGGCAGCAAACTTGACAATGATTTGACTAGACTTTCTAAAAGTTAGTCCATGGAAAATATCTGAAGAAACTTGAAAAAAATAGTTTCAATTCCTGTTTTAAAAGGATAATGTTATTTTTCACACTTCAATAGTACCATAATGAAAGAGAATCAGGTGTACTATTCTTTGCACTGCTTTGACAAATGACTTTTACATACTTTCACCTGTTCTTATCAAGTGTGAGTATCTCTCTTGAGATACAAGGTATATGCAAAGTTCTTCACCAGTTTACAGGATGAGTTCCTGAAGTACTGATTTACTGGTTAACCTTTTCCTTCCTGATTATGTCTTGTACAATAAACAATCTTTTCCTTTCTGTAGGTTTGTTTTTTTGTTTATTACCTTTGTATGAAACAAATCTTGATGTATGGGCAGTAGCTAGAAATTCCTACATCCTCTGTAGTATCACTTGAGATTAATTAGACATGTCTCAACTAAAATTGGCCAATTCATTTTCTCTGTAAAGGAATCAAAACTTTATGTTATGTTGCATGTAGGTCATTGTTTGTTTCTGCTTTGGGTGCAGAATCAGCTAATGTGGACTGTCTCTGGTCTCAAACTTCATTCAGTCTTAGTATGATTTAGTGATTTGTTGTCTACAAGACTGAACTGTAACTAGAATTTTCTTTCCCCTAAAAAAAAAAAGTTTTGAAGTACTTTTTTGCTCCTAATGTTAATCTCTGAGTTCCACTGAGTTACTGCTGCTTGTACATTAAAAAGAAAAAAAAAGGAAAATATATATTTTCTTCACTGCATTGCATACAAACAGAAAAAGGAAAAGAACACTATGGGTAGAAAAACAGTTGGGTTTTAAGTGTCTCACTAGTACAGGGTGAATAGTTCAGGGTGTAGTGAAAAATAAAAATGGAAAAAATAATACATAATCTGTTTCCTTTGGAATTCCTTATTTTCAATTACCTTCCTGTAACCAATTCTCTTAGCTACTGAAATAACAAATCTAATGACATATACTCCATTTTAGGGTAAAGAAAAATTGGAGGAAGAGCTATGAGCTGTAAGAATAAATTATAGCCGTTAACTGCATAAATTAACGGGTATCATATCATATGTAATTAATATGTAATCCCAAAGCAGAGACTTGCAGCAGCTAGCAATGGTTGTGGTTTGTAATTACTGCCTCAAGAAACAGATAAGCCTGTATTAAAGGGCTGGTGACTGGTTTCTCTCATACTGGGAAATCACTTGGCTACCAAAGAAGAGAATCAATTACACTCATGTTTAAAAATAGAAATGTGTCCCCATTACGTTTAAATATATGTGTTCCAATATGAAAATAAGATTTTAAAGTCTTGAAAGAATTTTTGTCTTTTAATCAACTCAAATCAGAAGATTCACATTATGTAACAAGCTTTTATTTGTTTTTGAGGTTATCAGCCTCTCCTTTCAGATTTTTACCCAAGCTATTCTCCAGAGACAGCATTGTTGTGTGCTAGGGTAATTTGAGGATTATCCTGTTTTCAAATATACATCATATTTAGTGTTATAATGATAATTTTTTTTTCTGATATCTTCTTCATGAAGACTTTTTTAAATATTTCAGATGACAAATGATGATGCTTAGTGTTTTGTGCCTAAACATATTCTTCACTATATTTATACGTTATTATTCCCAAAGGGTTGGGGGTTTTTTTGGTAGTCCCAGAGCTTAGTTTCTTCAACTTCTGTAGGGAGGAACTCTGACTCAGTCTCTTTTACCTAAAAAAGTTTCCACTTCCAAATCTGAAGTAAAATTATTTTTCAGATTCCTTTGGCTTCTGCCCACAAATTATAACCTCTGTCTTCATGTATTAAATTTTAACAATACAAGATCTCCTTACAAACTAGTGGGAAGAGATGTTTCATTATTCTCATTTCTTCAGTTTACAGTAAAGCTTTTTTATCTGATGAAGCAAAGTAATTGTCCATTTGACATAAGAAAAATTCCCTGCCTGTGAACAGGTCAGTGATTCATTTTCTATAGGAGTCAAGGTGGAACTTGTTAATGAGCACAATGTCTCACAACTGAGCTCACTTGATGATGCTCTTCATAAAGAGTCATCTCATGAAAAGCGAACTGCTGTTCTTAAAAGTATCTGGAAAGCTTGCTGGACATGATTAAAATTCTCTATTTTTACACGAGGGTCAAGATGAAACAGCTCCAGTGGTAAGTCTGTGGCAGTCATCTTACAATGAGCACAGAATATCAGGAAATGTCTCTTTGACTTCAATCACATTAGTAACAGTCCACGTGAGGGAGGGCTGCCAAAGGGTCTGTAATAATTTGCTTTAAGCACTGTTTTCTCTAACACCTGTCATTAGCTCGTGAAATCAGACCACAAGGTCTTTCCAACATGTCTCAGACAGATAAATGACGTTCAACTTTTTTTTTTTTTTCATTTTCAATCTTGTTTGTTCTACTAATGACAGGGTCTTTAAAAGCAGAAGAATTTGTTCCTGCTCAAAGTAAGTATTAGTCTACAAAAAGTAGTTGGTTTAAGAGTTAGCGCTGATAGTTTCTTATTTTTTTTGGCATGAAATGCGAAGACTAAAAATGTGAATTATTGCTGTTCAGCATTCATAACATTTAGCTCAATGGTTCAGTAATAGTGCAGATGTGGATGTCATAGAAGTTGTTAATAATTAATGTATTTTGATACAAAAATGTTAAAAATTAGCTTGAATTTATTGAAATCTGCCACAATTTAAAGCTGTCTTTTTGGCAGAGATCTGTTCCAATGTGACCAAGAATGCTGAGTTTCTTAATAGGCCTGGTTCGGTAAGAAAAAGGCTCAATAATAGTGTTCACTCTTTAAATTGCTGAATAAGAAATGCTACTGAAATATTGCATATTTTAGCCCTGCCTGGTGTCACATGCTTTTAGGACTCTGATTATTGAAACTTACTCTTAACTTCATCAGATTCTTCTGTCTCATGAGATGATAAAATGGCAATATTAAGATATTATTCCATTTATCTCTGTTCATCACTTTTTCCTTTTATTACATTGCCTTCAATTAGGCATTGTACCTTTTATCAAGTGTTTACTGGTATTTGTATGTGCCCTTTTATATCACGACTGTCTATATAATCTCTATTCTTGAAAGACTTTTGATTATCTATTTTTGTGTTCCGGTAGCCACACGAGTTTGTTAGGTTTTTTTTCTGGCCCTTTGTTGAGAAGGTGGGAGTTAAAGAAAGAAGAGATCATACACTGCCATTATAATAACTATTTAAATGACTTAAATTGCAGTTACTGTAAAAACAGATATTGATTTACTACACCTTAAAATAACATTTCATTAAGAGGATGGGTAGGATAAACAGCAAACATGAGCTCTGCCTTATATACAGTCCATTCTCTGGCATTGTAAGTCTGATAGGAATACCTAATGAATCCAGTCAGAGATCCTGTTATAAATACCACTTTAAGAATACAGATATAAAAGTATTGTAAAAATATTACAATTATATCTACCTGTATAGATAGTAGTTATTCTAATGTGGGGGAAAAAATTATTTTTAT